>CAJHNH020007935.1:212500-385270 GCA_905116865.2 Candidula unifasciata
TATTATATAATGCTCTAGAGTATTATCTTGAAAGCAGTCCAGACATAGTGGAGATGTAAATTTCTCTGGGTGCCATCCTAATCTAGCTCTCCATAGAAGTTTGTTGGCTGGAATTTTCAGTTTGTCCCGTACCTGTGTGTTAAGGCTGGGCTCTTTAAGGTTATTGTAGGCATCTCTGCCATTATTGCTCCTTTGCCATTGCAGTTTCCACATTTTAATTATATGTCGTTTGATTATGCTGGTCCTTTCTGTTTTTCCAAGTCCTACATCTATTAAAAACATCACATTTTGCTCCCTTTTTGGCTGCTATGTCAGCTTTTTCATTGCCAATTACACCTCTGTGTGCTGGTACCCATGCAATGGTGACTTGGCATCCTTTATTCTTGAGCTGAGTTGTTAGATTTAGGATTGTCTCTTTAATATCTGGTCTACTGTTAGTTTTATGTGTTTTTAACGTCTGCACCGAGGACAATGAATCTGTCAGTATGGTAAATTTAGTTGGAGGTTTATTAATTACCATCTCTAGTGCCTTCATTATGCCGACTAGTTCTGCTGTGCATACTGCCACATGATCTGTTATTTTATATTCTCTTTGTATATTCCACTGTGGGATTATTACTCCTGCTCCTACTTCTCCTGCTTCATTCTTTGATCCGTCAGTGTATGCAACCAGATTGTCTGATCGGATCTGGTCTATGTATTCTTCTGTTATTGCTTTGGCTTCAAATGTTTCAGTATTCTTATTAATAATTTTAATCAGACTCATGTCTGTCCTGGGCAGCTCTAGTCTCCATGGAGGGATTTGAGGGACAAACCTAACGCTTGCCTCTAGAGTCCTAGCTAAGTCCTCATCATCGTTAATTTCTAGTGCAGCGTCCCAGGCTGCTGGTCTCTGTATGTCTCTGACCGGTTTGTCACCTAGGTGGGTAATGTTATGATGAAAAGCGTCTGAAGCTGGGTGTCTGGCATCGTTGGCCGCTTTCATCCAATAGCTATAAGTTAGTTGTTTCCTTCTGAGGTTAAGCGGTGTGATGCCTAGTGCTACCTCCATGGCCTCTCTCGATGTCCCTTTGCCAGCGCCCATGATGGAAGTCAGGGCTTGGCACTGAATCCTATCAAGTTTGCATTTGCTGTTCTCTGATGCTGATTCGTATACTATGCTTCCGTATTCCATTTTGCCCCTAACGAAAGCTTTATAAAATTGTACTAGGGTGTCCTGGTGTGCTCCCCATCCGTTTCCTTTAATCATTTTCAGCATATTATTGTACTTTGTACACTTTACTACGAGATCATCGATGTGCTTAGCCCAGGTCATTTGCTCATCCAGAATCATTCCTAGAAATTTCGTCGAACGTGTCCGCTGAACTGTTCTGCCATTAATGTGGAGTCTCGTTTCTTCTGGGTCATAAGTAAGCTGTCTTTTAAAGTTGAATATCATGCTTACTGTTTTGTCGACGTTGATTTTAAATCCCCATTTTCCCATCCAATGCGTAACTTCGTCTAGACTTTTCTGCAATCTTTTCTTAGCGCAGGGGATCTGATTATGGCTGTGGTAGATTGCACAATCGTCCGCAAACTGAGTTAGTCCAGTGTCCTTGTTCGTGATGGCATCATCAAGGTCGTTTACTAATATGCTGAACAGGGTAGGGGATATTACAGCACCCTGAGGGATTCCATTCACCTGATCAAAAGTTTGTGATCTTTCGTTATTAACTAGTACTGAAAATGTTCTTTCTTGTAGAAAGCTTCGGATATATCTATACGTTCTTCCGGTAAATCCTAGTTTAGCTGCTTTAAACAAGGCTGCTGGCCGATAGCACTGGTCATATGCCTGTTCCAGATCCAGGAACACTGCCATTGTCTTACCTCCTGTTTTAAATGACTTTTTAACATGATCTTCTAATTTTATAATTTGATCTAGGGTGCATCTGTTAGATCTGAACCCTGCCTGAGTTTTGCTAAACAGGTTATTTTTCTCCATGTGGAATGTTATTCTTTTATTGACGATTGTTTCTAATATTTTCCCCAGGTGGGATGTTAAAGATATTGGTCTATATGAGTCTACTTTTTGAGGGTCCTTATTAGCCTTTTTAATAGGTATGATAGTTGCTTCCTTCCATCTTCTTGGAATCTCTCCCTCTTTCCAGATCTCATTGTAGAAATCAGTAATCTGTTTAATGGTTTTTGCTGGTAGCATTTTCATTATAGTATAGTTTAGAATATCGGCCCCAGCTGCCGTGTTAGATTTGGCTTGTATTGCTGAGTTAACTTCTTCAGTAGTTATATCTGCATCTAGGTATGAATTTTCTTCCTTAATTGTGATTTTAGTTGTCATAATCTCTTTATTAAGAGCCATTCTCTGTTTTTCCGTTCTTGTTGATTTAGTTTATTATTGGAACAGACCTCATAGAAGTGCTGTCCGAAGATATCTGCCTTATCTTTATCAGTAATTGCCACTGTGGGTACCTGAATTGTAGGGATCCTTTCTTTTATTTTGTCTCCTTTAATGACTTTAATCTGATTCCACACTTCAGTTGCTGGAGTATCAGGGTTCAATTTTTGGCAAAATGTCCTCCAGTGCGCCTCCTTAGCTTTGCGAATGACTTTGGTAGTTGCATTTCTGTGTTTAACATATTCTTGCCATCTTTCTGTTGACCCGAATTTTCTATAGTCCTGCAGAGCCCTTTTACGTTTATCTGTCGCCTCAGTGCATTCTTGCGTCCACCATGCAACAGGGTTCTTGTTTACGTTTCTTTTATTGTAGTTAGTTAAATTCTTATTTCCTCCCTCAAGAAGATGGGTAGGCATGTTTTTATTTGGAATATTTCTTGTTGCTACTTTTAGTATTGTATTAGTCACTCTTTCAGCAAAAGTATCAATGTTTTCACCTTCAGCTCTAACCAACTCTGTATTATTAAGTTCATCTATAACTTTATCCCATTTCGCTTTTTTAAAATTGAAAGTAGGTTTGTTACTAGTTTCATATTTTGTTGGTTGGGTTTTAATTCTCGTTAAAATTGGAAGGTGGTCGCTTGAGGTGTCCTCTAAAACTTTCCATTGGCTTCCAGCTAAACTCTGTGTTACTAGTGTAAGGTCAATAGCCGAGTGTCTATTACCTGGAATTGGATTAATCCTTGTTATCGACCCGCCATTGAGTACTGTTAGTTGATTATCTTCAATAAATTCTAATAGTTCTTTTCCTGCCAGACTTTCTATTCTGCCACCCCATAAGGGGTGTGAGCAGTTGAAGTCGCCTACAATTATTGTGTTAGTGGTTATCCTGTTTTGTATTGCTTTAAGATCATTCTCCTCTATCTCCCCTTTTGGGCAGTAGATGTTAATTATCTTTAGGTTTTGAGGTTTGCAAGCTATTTCTACACACAGACCTTCAAAGTTGTTAGTTTTGAACTTGTCCTGAGTTATTTCTCTTATTCCCTTATTGATGAGGATGGCTACGCCACCTCCATTGCCTATTTCTCTATCATTCCTGAATATTTTATATCCTGGGAGTTTAAAGGTATCTTTTGGTTTCAGGTTTGTTTCTTGAAGGGCTAGTATATTACACTCGCCCTGGAAATCTGACATCATTGCTGGTAGGTTAAGTTTAGCTCCTCTGCAGTTAAATTGAATTATCTGCAGGTCTTGTTTATTCACTACTCTAGGATTGAATTTTGGTGATTTTGTGTGTCTGGTTAGGCTTAGTGTGGGTTTGACTGACTGGTGTCTTTAGTTTTCTATTTATCTAGTTAGATAGAGACAACACAACATTCAATATCTGTGAACATAAAGGCGGGGGTAGGGGTGGTTGCGCTGGGGTGGAGCATGAGGCCCGTGGTGCTGGTGCTGGGGGTGAGGACGGGTGGGGTGTGGATTGCGCTGGAGCGGTGCATGGGGTTGGAAATGCTGGTGCTGGGGTGGAGGCTGGTAGCGTGCAGGGTGTGGGATGGGCTGGTGGCGTGCAGGGTGGGGAATGCGCTGGTGGGGCGCATGCTGCTGAGGATGCTGGTGCTGAAGACGAGGGCGGGCGTAGTCAAGAGGTGGGTAATCTCGGTAGGAGCGTAGGTCGCTGGAATAGGGTAGGGAGGATGGTCGGAGGATGGTCGGTGAAGGTGTGGCCCACTGGTGTTGGGTAGGTTAGTGGCAGGTCTCACAGTTGGCCTGTAAGTTCCATGCCTGGGTCGGAAGGGTACAGCTGGAGGTGGTTGGTGTTGTGCGGGTTTGGGTACATTGGGTCTGAGAGGGGGAGCATTGGCAGATTTGTTGATGCCTGTACCTCCCTTCACCTGCCTCGTAGTCCCTGCACTGTCAGTAATTCCTCCTTGCTTGCTGGACTGATTCACTCTTTTTTCGAAGTTCTTTTTAAATGCTAGGAGTTCCAGAACTTCCTTTCTCTTATAAAGATCTGCTTTGTCAATAGGTGTTGTTTTTTAGTTTCTGGGTCCTCTCCTTTTTTTGTCTGTCCGGTCTGTTCTTTTAGTCTCCTTATTTCGTTCCTCATATCGTCCATTTCCTTTTCCATCCTATCACGTTCCCCGGTAAGGTCCTGCACTGTCTTCCTCAGTTTGTTCCTTTCTGTTGATACTCTACCCAGCATTGTATTGAAATCTGCATTCGCCGCTACTATTTTCTCAATCTCCGCATAGTGCGCACATGCCGGGATAGGCATACAGACATGGTAAAAGGGTGGTCGGCATGCAAATCGGCTTGGGGGTGGGGGCTTGGTGCATGGACATCCAGGAGGGCACTGGCGTGTGACGGGAGCCGGGCCAGCAGGGTAGGGCGTGGTAGAGGAAGGTGGGGTTGGTACCACAGTTGGCTGGGGAGCGGCCGAGCCTCCAGCTGTGGGCTTGGTGCATGGGCAACCAGGGGGGCACTGACGTGTAAATGGAGCTGGGCCAGCAGGGCGGGGTGTGGGAGGGGAAGGTGGGGTGGGTACCACAGTTGGCTGGGGAGCGGCCAAGCCTCCAGCTGTGGGCTTGGTGCATGGGCAACCAGGGGGGCACTGACGTGGAAATGGAGCTGGGCCAGCAGGGCGGGGTGTGGGAGGGGAAGGTAGGGTGGGTACCACAGTTGGCTGGGGAGTAGCCAATGGAGGTAGGATATGTGCCACATCAAGGTGGGGAGTGGCAGACGGGGTTGGGGTGGGTGCCACATCAGGGTGGGGAGTGACAGAGGGAGTTGGGGTGGGTGGCACATCAGTGTCTGAGTCAGTGTCAGAATCAGAAGGGGTGGGTGATGCAGGGGGAGGGTGAGACTGCGTGGGTTCGAGGTTCGGGAGCCTTGCTTCTTCCGTGGGGGTTAGACTGGGTGGACTGCTGACCTCCTCAGCGCTACTTCTTTCAGTTCCTTGGTCCAATTCCTTATCATCTATTCCCTCATTGGCTGGTCCTGGTCCACAGCTGCTGTCCACCATCCTGATTGGTTCCATTCGTGTGATGGCCTTAGTTGCATTGTCCCTCTGATGGTGCCTCCATTTCACCATTACTACTGATGTCTGAGTCAATATGGCCTCTCTCCAGATGCCCATAGCCTTCTTCCTCTCCGGGCAACCTAGGTATCTGGCACTGTGGTTCCCACTGCAGTTAACGCATCTCCTGTTAGGGTTCCTCTCCTTATATTGAGTGTCCTCCCTGGCCTTGACGCAGTCCTTTGCCCAGTGTTTGCCCCCACAAAATTTGCATGATGGCTCCTTGGCTCGACAGTCTCTCCTGCTGTGAAAGAAACGCCAGCATTTTTCACAATGTGGCAGAGATGGGACAAACAGCTCACAGTATTTTATCTTACCTTGATACATTACCTTTTCAGGGACTCTTGTGCCTCCACATCTGACCTTGAGTACAGTGGTCAGTTTGCCCTCAGTGGTGCTCAGCCTGGACACCTCCCTAAACTCTACAGTCGGGTTCTCCTTCTTCAGTTCCTCAGCGGTCCTCTCCTCATCCTCAGCCAGAGGCACTCCTTTCACCACCACTGTCACCTCCGGTCGGTTGATGTCCACAAAGATCCTAATATCATGGGGGAGGTCCAAAGCAGTCCCTTCTTTGGTCTCCTTAATCTTCCTGATCATCTCCTCTGTATCCTTGGTCCTGTTCAGGGTGGCCATGATAGTTCCTCGAGCGTTCTTGGTGCATGCAGCCACCGTCCTCTTCCCTAGTTTGGCCTCCAGGATGTCCTTAGCCTTGTCCTTGGTGAGGGATGTCAGCATCACCTGTCTTCCGCCAATCTGGTTGATCGCAACGTTAAGGTCCTCCTCCTCAACTGTTGTTCTCTGCTGCTCCATTGTCATCTCTTGTTGCTTGGGAGGTGTCCTCCTAGTCCTTCTCCTCATTGGCACAATCTCTCTGCACCACCTCTGCGAATGTTCTCCCTGCTGTCTGGCTCCTAGTGAGAGGCATTGTTATTATCGAAATGATGGTTAATAATAAAAATAGGAGGTGACTTACCTAAGTCCTCTCCCAATGAAACAGAAGTACAATAACTATCTAGTATTATAAAGTAAACAAACAATTAACGCTATTAAATAATACAAATCAACGTAAAAGTCACTTTTTACTATCGAGAGGATGAAATGAGGAAAAACAGCCAAAAAGCAAACCAATGGGATTCTAGAGATACTTTTAGTAGTGAGAATGTGGCAAGGTAAACACCGGGTATGAATTGAGGAAATTCACAAGTTCAGCGAACCAATGAAAATCAAGAGACAATTTTTACTAGTTAAAAGCAGCGGGGGGATGAAGTGAGTAAATTCGCAAGCTCAGCTAACCAATGAGATCCCAGGTTTAATACTGACGCAGATAGACTAAGGGTTGCGTGGCAACCCGAGGTCGCGGAATTCAAAGCTAATTAGTAAACACAATGATATATCAATAAAGCACTAAATCTACACCACAATATTATTTAAAAACAATCACAAATCATGAATCACAGTCCTGAAAATGTAAACAAATCGATTAGTCCTCTGAAATCAGTGGAAAATGGCATACGAAGAGGCTTAAAATGAAGCGATTTTGTTGAGAGCGTTTTATAAAGCTTTTCCGGGGGATAGGCGCTGTGAAATGCAAGTAATCGAATTACGTATGTAGTTAGAATAGAGTAGATTTTATACCCCACATAGGCCTGGGCAGAATGAAGCTCAAAGAAAGCCCAGAAAGGCATTTCATCTACGTGAAAGACACACCGAGTGCCAAATCACCCACTACCTTGTGGGGAAGTTCAAAAAAAAAAAACAGACTGAAGCGTCAGAGCCTCAACCACCTTGCTAGAGAACTGTACAGACAGCACTAAGATCTGCTTGAAAGAGATGTAGCACTGCGAAAAACAGGCCAGAACCATGGACAAGCAAGCCAGAGAAGGCAAATGTAGTCCAAAAGGTACCAGGGATCACTACAAAAGATGCCCAGACGGAGACACGACAGAGAACCCTGGCTCTTGCTATGCTTGACGAGAAGTATCCAAATACCACTTGGACTCGGTTTTTAACCGACGGCTTTGCTACAGATGCTGTCAGAAAGGGGAGTTGTGGAATATACATTAAATCCCCTAGCAGTAGAGAAGAAACTCTATCTCTACCAGCAGGTGACATCTGCACTAACTTCAGAGCTGAGGCAACTGTCCTCCTTTCTGCAGTCCAACATCTCACCAATCAAGAACACAGAGGGCACAAAATTGTTATGCTTAGTGACTCATTATCTGTTCTCCAAGCATTATCAAGCAAAAAACAAGACAAACTAATTGCTGATCTAAGGACCAACATTGGCTTACTCTTCAAGGAAGCAGAACTGGTCTTGCAGTGGATACTAGCCCACTGTGGTATTCAAGGAAATGAGAGAGCAGATGAGTTGGCAAAAGCTGGGAGTAATCTTCCACAACCTCATCCACCACACAGCTACAAGGAAACCAAAACAGCGCTAAAGAAGTCTTTCAAGCGGGAGTGGAGAAGGCAGAATGGAGATTACAGACCAGAGAGTGACAGCATAAACAAACTCAACAGGAAAGAACAAACATCAATTTTTCGACTTCGGACTGGACACTGTGGTCTTCGAGCACACCTGTACAGGATAGGCATAAAAGAATCTGCTGCCTGTGATTGTGGAGCAGAAAGACAGACCCCTGGACACATACTACAGTACTGCCCTTACCTCTCCCAGCAAAGACTGTGGATCTGGCCCGAGAGAGCCACATTGCAAGAGAAGCTATGGGGGACCGGTGGCGACTTTAAAAGCACAATCCTATTTGTGACCCAGCCGGGACTCAATGTTTAGCATGACTGATGTCGAACACAGAAAAAGAAGAAATACCCCACTAGGACATCACACAAGCGATAAACACCCGGTGACACAAAGTAGAATGTAGTTTTCTCGCTTGTTTCACAAATACCTGTATGCATATGGTGAGACATTTTAAAACATATGGGACTGGTGTAGGCGATCAAGCTTCTCCGCATCCTGTAGTCACTAAGGAAATAAAACTGTTAATGTGCTGACATCTTTACATTTCATGTTTAAGAATCTTCTCTTGTGGTTCCCCCTATTTATTTTGTCATAGTCTTTCTAGTTGTTAAAATAAATTCACTTTTCTTCTCCTGCTCTAATGCGACCCAAGCCATCGATGGTTGCCCTTCTCTAAAGTCTATTTTGAACTGCCTTTGCGTTTCAGCCTTAAATTGCCCCCCCCCCCCCCCAAACCTTTCAACATTTAAATTAGTCACATTTTTTTTTTTCAAAACGATATCTCTGTGGTCTCAAGAAATTGTTTTGCCTGTTCGCTAACAGTACAGGATTCACATCATTTTGTTAAAATTAGTACTATGTAAAATAATTCGCGCATACTAAGCATGCAAACACATTAGTAGTCACTTGACACTTCTTATCCTATGTAGTCATCCTTCGCGGGGTGCAATTTTTCGTTATTGCCAGGGACCACAATATAGCCAGGCTAAAAATATTGTCTAATGGCTGAACACGGTTTCCGGGACCTCTCCATAGGTGATCCTCATCCACATGTGTGATGTTCTAGTGGGGTAAAATGTACTACTACTACTACTACTACTAATACGACTCTTGCAAACAAGAATTGTGAGGGAGGAATATTTAGCGGTTCCGTGGGTCATACTGGCTATTAATAATCCTTGTGAATGTAAAATGTCTTTAATTTCATAAATCCGAATTCTTCTTGGTAGCCCCCTTTGTATCAGCTCTTCTTTTATATGGTACATTTATTCTGTAACTGGATGTGCAGCATTCCAGCATTTTTGCCACCGATTCAATCCTTTACCAATATATATATGAACAATCTATTCCCAAACAGTAAAAAGACCGAAAATTGTTACGACATCGAACAAGCAAGTCCTGCCTCTTGGAGCGATTCTACATGGCTCTGCAGAGGAAAGTATGGGAAAGGGCAAACCAAGAAAAACGTGGATTCATAATTTGGCTCTTGTGGACAGACAAACGTGAAGTCAACCGCATATTACCGATAGATGCGGAGACCACCGATCACACACTAAACAGCAACAGTGATCAGACGACAAGCGGTGTTAAATGGATGAACAACATGGAAATATATAAAAACCGAACAAAAAGTAGACCAGCCAGCAAAAGAATAAAACAAACACAAACGAAAAGTGAACGCATATGAATGAATGAATTAATGAATCAAGAACTGACATCACTGCACTCGAGACACTCCCACGCGGGCTCAGTCCCCTTCTTCAGGAGGCAACGAAGAGTCGACATGCTAACAGTATTAGCTGCAACATGATTAAAAGGCCGCCTCTTTTCTCCCTCAGAGTTGAATACCTCCCAGAACCTCCAATCAAGCCCCGTTGAATTAGTCTTTCATTGTTTGGATTCTGTCTCTTCTTTTGCATTGTCCATTTGATCCCATAGAGCCTTCTTCTTCTTCTCTTCCACCTTGTACCTCAGCGAAGTGTCGGGTGGGGTGGGGTTGGGGAGGGGGGGGGGTGGGGTGTAGTATTCGTTGATGAGCTCTGCCAAGAGCACTATTAAGACTGGTGGTAATTTCTGTAAGGCTGTTCTTAATGCCATCAATCCATATTTTATGAGGTTTTCCACTCGCTCTATACCTGTTGTAATGTTTTAGTTTTGCTCGCTGTGGCAGATAGTACCAGGGCATTCTTGTTAGGTGTCCAAACAACTTCATTTGTTGTTTTTCGATGACCTGTAAGACTGGCTTTATTCCTAGCATTCGTCTGATTTCGTGATTTCGTATTCTGTCTTTCCTTGAAACTCCTGCAGCTCTTCTAAGGCATTTCATCTTTATTGTCACAATTTTACGTTAATTTATTTTTTACTTTTTTTATTTATCATAAAGTAGCTCACCACCCAGAGGCGTGGCAGCAGTTAATCTAAACAGTATTATAGGACAATGAGGATGCTTTCTGATAATATCATGCTTTAGCTTCGAATTGTTGGGTATCAGACAGTACTTTCCTTCAACATCAAGCTTACTTCACCTTTATATCCAAACAGGGACATGAATGCGCCACCACCACCAGCAGACGGCCCATATACAACACCAGCATGTTCCACGCCACCCACTCTCTTAAATCTACTTTCATGTTGTTTAACATCAACTTGAATATCATTTGTAACAATAGCTAATTGCTCGTTCCCGATAACATCATTTGCTACATCAATCATGTCATCCTCAGTGATATCATCAGAACAGGCTACATTAATAATTTTTTTGTTGGTAGCATCTTCAACATTGGTCACACCAACAATGGTTTTGTTGGTGGCATTATCCATACTGGATACGCCTACAATTTTATCGTTGGTGACATAATCACCACTGGCTATACCAACAATTTTGTCGGTAACATCACCAACGTTGACTATACTAACAATTGTTTCATTGATAATATTATCCACATTAGCTATCTCAACAACTGTTGTATCAGTGACATCATCCATATTGGCTACATCAACAATTGCTTCATTGGCAACATCATCGAAATTGGCTACATCAACGACTGTGTCGTTACTGATAAATTCATCTACACCAGCAATTTTCTCGCCAGCGATGTCATCACTCGCTAAACCAACAGTTGTTTTGTCAAATGTTTCATTAGCGCAACAAATAATTGCAGCATGTGCAGTGCATTCATCAAATGAATCATCAAAGCTGGTTCCACCAGCAGGTTTATCAGCATTGCACCCAACATTTACTACATCAACAACCCCCTCATTACTTCTACCACCAGCGTCGGCTATACCCACAGCCATATCAGCATAGATAACATCAACATTTGATACATCATTTGTATAAAAAGGGGTATCATTAACATTTGCTATAGCTACTGTATCATTAGAGGTATCATCATCATTTGCTATATCAGTTTTATCATTTGAAGCATCATCCACATTCGCTATGCCATGAACTGGAACACCAATGAAATGTCTGGAGACACAATCATTAACTCCCACTTGAGTGCCTGTATTGACCTGACGCCAAGCGGAGACTTGAGCAGAGTTCACAGTGTCTGTTGTAATTGGCGCCAACCAACAATCTGAAGAATCACACGATCTGCCATCATCTCCGTCACAAAGGGGAATTGTTGAAGAGTGATGCCTGCCTTCGATAATGTCGGACAGAGTTCGTTCCAGATTTTCTGACTCTCTGATCAGGGCGTCAAATTCATCATCTGAGTTTGCCAAGCACTGACAGTTCCCCAGCTCTTCAGAGCCGTCTGTTGGCTGCCCGTCCTCCATTTTCTGATGTCCATGACGCACACACATCCCAGGTCCAGCAATAGGAATAGAAAAAAAAAAATAAATAAAAATAAATAAAACTCCGGAAACTGAGTAACGTTGGATGATATTACAAGCAGAAATAGTTACAAAGATAGACATCAAATACTAGGCCGTATGTAGGTAGATTAGAATATATGAGTTAAAATAAAAATTACTGTAACACACAGGAAAACTCACAAACATATTCACATATACACACACGCATATATTTATATATGTGTGTGTTTTTTTTTTTTTTTTTTTTTTTTTTTTTTTTTTTTTTTTTTTTTTTTTTTTTTTTTTGCAACTGGCATTGGATTTTGGTCAACAATAATATATAAACCTAATAAGGGGCATTAACCTCCATTTTTCACCCGGGATACACCGGTGTGTTGGGAAATGAACAGGCGGACAGACTGGCTCGCTCTGCACAACTTGGTGGAATACTGATGCATGATAAGGCAGACGTGGCTAGGGCCTTGTGGGAGAGCGTATACAGTTCGGAGGAGCAGATGGATTACCACAGTCAGGTGAGACTGATGCAACGGGGAGTGACGAGAGAGAGCTGGCAGAGGCTCAGAGTTAAGGCAAGACAGACGTTTAATCAGAATGCTACTGGCACCATTAATATCGGAACTCTTCACTTGTTGCTGAAGATGGGGACGGAACGCTTATGAGAATTCCCCGAGTGCTATGATGTCGGTTCTTGAATCAACTCAACTCAACTCAACCCTCCATAACACCGCATTTTCCCCATGCGTGCCTTCTAAGTGATTCTATGAGCATACTTAAGAAGACAGAAACAGGATGGATTCGAAGAAAATGGTTGGAGTCGCTGAAGAAATCTCGTCTGAAAGGAATTAGTTTCATTTCTGTGCCAGAACACTCTGGAGTAAGAGGGAATGAATGAGCGGATTGTCTTGCTGGCTGGGCCCCGATAAGTACAGGAAAAACAATGGATCGGGCAGACATTCTCAATGCTCTCAAGGAGGCAGGACTAGAAGTTGATTCTGGGGGCAAAGTTGAATCGGCAACACTCAAAAGATTACAAAAAATTCAGGTCAAAAGAGATGTTGCCAAACATGAAGGTAGCCAAAGAAGAATAGTAAAAAACACAGAACTGATATTATTAGTCACCACACGCTGGAGGATATGCTGAAGGTAGGATACGAGCGCTTATGAATTTGTCCGATGTGCAATAAGGATAATCTGTCGATTAACTAACTAATCCTCCATAGCTTACCCCAGCCAGTCCCTGTGTGCAATAATTTACATTTCCAGCCACATATAACATAACTGTACGTGGATACTTTATATCTCAAAGTCTGAGTACTTTAGATAAAAAAAATCACCGATACTTCCTACAGCGTTACACTCCACGTATTGGATAGTTAAGTTAGTTGCATATCCTATACATGATATTTCGGAACCAACCCCATCATTTCTTGGCGTTGTGGTTTTCCTAGGCAATTTTACGTCCAGTTGTTTGCCTTTGCTTTCTGGACGGTCGGCTTCCTGATACCGTTGTCGAATCCAACGCAAGGCGCAAGACCCGCAGCTGGGATCGAACCCGGCACCCCGACATTACGAAGTGCTTTCGCAACGCCCAAGCCACAGATGCCGACATATGGGATAGAGCAAGGTAAAATGACAGGTGTGTTAGTTCGCCCCAGCGAGACAGAAGAATATATTTAGATTTCTGTGCCGTCTCCACAGTGAAGGTTGCGGACATTGCACCCAGTCCTGTCTTTAGGGATACAAAGTTTTAAGACCACGACATATTTCACAGTACCATTATCATACTCAGTCTCAAAACTATGAGACAAAATACAGCTTTCTCACCTGATTCTGGAGATGACGTGAAGAGGTCACCAGGACATGGCTACGTGTCTGATCCCGTATCTTACCAGTGGTCAGCGTTTCGACTTTCTGTTGATGACAACACATGACTACAGGCTACATCGTAAAGTAAAGATCCCTTTTTACGTCTTAGGCGCATCGGGCATATGGGAAGCGCACCCATATTTTTACAGACCAATCGGCACTAGCTGAGTAATATGGTCAGCATTACGCCGGCCGTTTTTACTTTCCCAGTACATCCATCCTGGTATCCATTTAAGGCTGGGTCGACCTACGACGCCCCATACCATGATAACAATCTACGCAGCCAGCAAGGGGTTTCCATCGCGGTACGTTGGAATTACGAGTCGGACTCGTCGCTATAGGCTACACCAGGGCTGTTTATATCTGGCCCGCTGATGCCAAGCAAATAGCCAGAGGATTTTTGCTAGTATTAATGACCCGATATGCTGTTTCTCTAGCTTCTGGCCCCTTGATGATCCCCACTTTCAAAACTGTCGCTCCTGTGTAAACTTAGTTGAAAACCCCTGGACTATGTATCAGTGAGAGCTCTTATGTACACTAGTTAGGTTGCGTATCCTTTTCAGAACATTAAAGAACCAACCCCAGTTTTTTTTTTTTTTTTGTTGTGATTTTTCTAGGGCAATTTACGTCCAGTAGTTTGCCATTGCTTTCTGGAAGGTCAGCTTCTCCATACCACTGTTGAATCCAACGCAAGGCACCCAGCTTGAATGGAACCTGGCATCCCGGAATTACAAAGCTCGTACGCAACACCTAAGCCTCAGACGCCGACCTCCTGTACACTGCTGACTGAATAAATTAAAAATGGCTCTTTTCCATACAGTGGGCTAATCGGGCACATAATGCTAGAACCACATTTTGTGTAGACCAATCGGCACATGACAAGTGATGTGGTCAACACAACACCGACCGCCTTTACTTTCCAGGATCCCAAGTGGTACTCATTGTAGCCTGGGTTGACCTATATGCCAAAACTCTGAGAAGTTATTTCCTAACCATTTCTCTATGTGCAGTACATTTTAAGAATTTGAATTTCTTCTGCCAACAGTCTTTGCCGTGTGGCTTTGATAATAATGCCCGTCTTGTGAATTGTCGATCAGTTATGATACAGCTAGCTGTTCTACACGCTGTCCAGCAATTGCTCTTATGTACATTAATGGCACGGAATGCTGCAAGAATAAAAAAGGCAACAGCTGGAACTAAGTGAGTTAACATAACAAGTGGACAGAAACAAAAGATTAACACTCGCATTCGACTGGGGCGCCGACACAAAGAAAACAATTGGGGGGGAGGGGTCAGCCCTCTTATAAATTCTCAAGACGCCTAAGCCCTGTTTAAGTAAATTATAATACAGTAAAACTTCGATTAACAGTCACTCGTTTAACCGTCACTTTCTGTTATCTGGTATCGGCTTTAAAAAAAAAAGCGTGAGTATCAACAAACAGGCATTTAAAATTGTCCACGGATTACTTGTAAACACTACTGTATAAAGCTGGAAGTTACCGTACTGTTTGAAATGCATGAAAAGGCACACGCAACACAGATTCTACTTATTCGGAAAATCGCGCAGAAAGCTCGAGCCTCTAAGTCACTGAAAGAGATGACATATTATTGTAAAGTAATTTACATATTTTATAGTATAACATTTCTGTACATTACTACTCTTACATTGAAGTTGATATTGATCGTGTTGTAAAATTAAAACAATATTTATGTATTTATTGTTTTTTAAATGATTTGTTTTTCATTTTCCTGCCAAGCCCGCTAAGAAATCATGTTACTAAAAAAAATATATATATAGATATTATGTTATCCGTATATCTGGTTATCCGTTCCAGCGCTGATCCAGAGGGTGATGGTAATCGAAGCTCCGTTGGTTCGATATTGGTCTCCCCAGACCCCGACCATATACACACTAGCTCACTTCTGATTCGTAGTTCCTGAGCCCCGTGACCTTCGCGCAGGTTACGAGGGGGGGGGGGGGTGTCCGCAAAGCCGCTGATATCGCGTGTTGTACATTTCAGCACGCCAGCGCTTTTAACATTCCAAAAACATGGAGAAACTGGGTCTAACATCCCCAACCCCCCCTCTTAGAGTGCTGCCAACTATGTCACAGGCAATCTCTTTCTCGGAAAGAAAACGTAAATGCAAGATATCGCAGAAATCAAACAACACAGCGGGACACACCCTTAACCGTCAGGAAAGTCGACCATACAAAGAAACTTGTAAATGAAAAGTGGCCTACTCTGTTTGGGGAGACTAACGTCAAACTAACCCGAAGTTCTAATGTAGTAAAAATAAATGCAATGAAATCCCCTTTTTTTAAAACACCTTGAGGCGTATCGGGCACATAGGACTATAGCAATATTTTATAGACCAAATGGCATTCGATGGATGATATGTTCAGCATCACATCGGTAGCCTTTACTTCCCAGGACTGAACCTGGTACCTATTTAAGGCTATATCGACCTAGGAGCCAAGGAAATATTTAAAAAAAAAAAAGTCTGTCACCGTCACGGCCAGAAACTGTGACCTTCCGAATCCCGTTTTTACTGTAGTGTAATAATAATGTGCTGAAAACTAATAATGTGCTGAAAACTAATAATGCGCTGAAAACTAATAATGCGCTGAATGGTAAAAAAAATATACATATTTTAAAATAATAGGAAATGTCCTAATGAAAACTTGAAAAGAGAACGTCTATACACGGTTGTGGTCAGACTTAAAATCAGTGGTAACTGCACACCACAAGGATTTGAAGTACAAATAAGACAGTAAAGAAAACTGTCATCCATATAAATGGGCGTCCGGCCAGTTGAACGAGGAGCAAGTTTGGAATTTGTGTTTTTGAGGAATCGAATTAAATCGAGCATAGCCCTCTTACAAATTTAAGGCTTTCAGCCCACACCATCCCCTCCCCCCACACACAAAAAAAAAAAACCAACCCCTTATGTTTGTGACTAAGCCCCCAGGTTCCGTCGCCCCTGATAAATGGTCCAGAGGAGAGCCAAATAAAACGTACAGCGAGTTGCTGGGTACTGAATGAGTGACAACATTTAAAAAAAAAAAAAAAAAAAAGACGACTGACGAAAGTCACATGACCTGTATATCAATTTCCGCAAGCTGGCGTCTCAGTTCAGCAATCTGCTGCATGCGTTCAGCATCTTTTATGCGCGCAATGATTGCAGCCTCTTTTCTGGTGCTTTCGGTGTCGTCGAGTTTTCGAGTCAGCGCGTTGATGTGTGCCTGCATGGCTTTCTTGTCTTGTGATATTTCTTCTAGAAGTTTCTTTATCTTCTTGTTATCTGCAGACACTCGACGGATTTGATCTGTGCAGATCTGGTTCTGTCAGACGAGAGGAACAAGTGGTCAGTGTTGTACACTATCACATAAATCTCATGCTGAGAGTAAGGCGTCTGAATAATCACGTAATTAGATTAATATCCAGCGGTGAGATAAATATGGATACACCTTTTTATAATGTTATATACTTGTCTTATCTCCCTATTTTCACATTGGTTTACCACATGTTTCTCCTCCTCATGTGTTTCCTCTTCTTCATCTTCCTACTTCCTCTCCTCCTCCTCCTACTACTACTACTACTGCTGCTGCTGCTGCTGCTGCTGCTGCTGCTGCTGCTACTACTACTACTACTACTACTACGACTACTACTACTACTACTACTACTACTACTACTACTACTACTACTACTACTACTACTACTACTGCTGCTGCTGCTGCTGCTGCTGCTGCTGCTGCTGCTGCTACGGTACTTTATCTGTAATTCGCCCCAAACAAAAGAAATTCCCTGAGTTCCCGAGCTCTAGCCCCAACCCTAACTCTAATCCTAAACATAACCCATAACACATCTAGAATATTTAGACGTTCCCGGGAACTCCTTTGTTTGGGGTATATTAAAAATAAAGTACCCCCTCTTCCCCCCCCCCCCTCTTTTGGTGGTTTTAAATATTAATTTCCCCATCCTGCGTCTCCCCTTATTTCTCCTCCCCCTACTACTTCTGCTACTACTGCTGCTGCTGCTACTACTGCTGCTACTACTACTGCTGCTGCTACTACTCCTACTCCTACTGCTCCTATGTACACTATTGCTACCTCTGCTTCTGTCTCACTCGGTAGTTAAACAAAGACGGTTACTTTCCTATCAATCCATTCGTCACCAGAGATCGTCGTTCCACAGTTCCCCCACCGCCGCCCACACACCATTTTCCTTCGAAAACAGTCATCTAAGAACTGGCTTAAGCCTACACGGTTATTGCTTATGTTTCCAATAAATCCTTAGCGGACGTTATTTCCTAAATCCCCAAGTATTTTGTTGCATTCCTAAATGCAGCTACACATTCTCATGATTCATGAGATGGTATGCGGTGCCACAAAGAAAACATGGATAGGCCTGAGCTCCCAGGTTTTAGCCCCTAAGCATGAGCATGCTTGCAGCTAGTATCTTTAATTCTGACACATTCGATAATTTACTTTTGATTCGATCCCAGCTGCGGACGATTTGACAGCAGACCGTCTTGCGTTGGTTTTGAAAGTGGTACTGAGAGTTGACCCTTCAGAAACAGTGGCACACAACTGAACGTAAAATATACCTATAAAAACTCACAATAGCTAAAAACAAACGCTGGGGTTAGTTCTGCAACGTCCTGCAAAGAATATGCTACTAACTTTTTTATACGTTTGTTAATATCGTGTAGGACGAGTTTCACCTGATCAGGCCTCATAAAATCTTGACCTTTCACCTTTTTGCTGAGTTCATCCAAGTTATTTTCCGAGTCGTGTAGCTGGTTCTGACTCTCTCGCAGCTGACGCAAGGCCATGCTCAGTCTGGTTCTCACTGCATACAGCTGCTCTACATTCTGCGCCCAGGCCACTTTGTCCTGAACTAGTTTGTCTGCCAAGGATGTTGATTCCTGTTTAACGTAACAATACATAGTTTTCAGGTCATGTGTGTATGTAAAGCTTAAAAAAAAAATATGTACACCTGTTTCTGCTTCCTGCTCTTCTGGCCGCTTCGACCGAAGATACATCCAGTGTTGCAAAGTTTCTCTGGTCTCCTTTCCGTCTTTGTCTTGGTCTGTCTCGTGCTCTACGTCCATTTCCTCTTTTGGTGTATGCCTTGTGTGGTATGGCATCGCAAGGCATTTTTTTTAAACAGGCAAACCATTTTATCTGCTAGACGTTCTAAAAGCGTTGAACATCAGGGAGAACTGGCTTCATAAACAGCATCCTGTCCCGAAAGTTGAAGTATTTTGGCCACAACAAGCGTCATGGTGGCTTGGAAAAGACGGCGATAGAGAGTGCAGTTTGTGGAAGGCGAGGCAGGGGTCGACCAACGCAAAGATGGATACAAGACATGGAAGAAGCATTGGCATTAAAAGCACATGAGGCCGGAGAGCTGGCTCGGGAAAGGGATACTTTCAGGCGAGACGTGAAGAGAGCGACGTTCTGTAAAGAACTTGCTTATTGATGATGAATCTATCTGCTTTGTCTGTTAACAAATAATAGGTGCTGTTAAATGAGCACAGTTTGAGTAAAATTCTGGTGTACGAGTCACAAGTTACATAACATAAGCACAACCAGACGGTAGGCGACTCATAATATTTATGATTAAATGATCAGAGAGGTGATCCTGCAGAAGTTGAGTAACCAGGAAAAGTCAGAGAAAAAGATGAAGGTTGATAAGTTGATACATTACTGACCTTTTCCAGATTGTCAATTCTCTGTTTCAGCAAAAGATTTTCTGTCCTGAGTCGCTGAAACATAAAACTTGTAATTTCATTGGTGTGTGGGAGAATGGGGTATGGGGTTACTGACAACAATCACACATATGTAGAGGTGTGGGTGTATATTAGTCTCTTACTATCTCTCTCACTCACTCTCGCCGGGTCTCCCTTTCACTCTTGCTGTCTCTCTGTCACTCTCTCCCTTTGACTTCACTCTTTCTCTCTCTCTCTCTCTCTCTCTCTCTCTCTCTCTCTCTCTCTCTCTCTCTCTCTCTCTCTTCTCTCTCTCTTCTCTTCACCCCTCTATTATCTTTTGGTCTCTCTTGCTTTCACTCTAATTTGTGTTTTGTTTTGTATTTCACTCTACCTCGCATTTGCTCCCTCTCATTGTCTCTGTATGTCTCTCTCTCTCTCTTTCTGTGTGTGTTCTCTCATGTTTTCACTACACCCTCTCTCTCTCTCTCTCTCTCTCTCTCTCATGAAATACTACTGCTGTGTGAAAGATGGGAGTTTGTAAGAGCCTAATGTAAGACAGGCCTACGTGCCTATATTGTGACCCTTTGAAAATAAAGTTTGTTCGTTCGTTCGTTCGTTCGTTCGTTCTCTCTCTCTCTCTCCCCCTCTCTCTCTCAATACGTGTCGTTTTTTACACTCCCCCTATAGTTCAGTTCACCCATTCACTTTCATCGTGCTTTCTCTTTTGTGCGCTCTCATCGTGAGAACAGAATTGTTTATATAAATCATAACAAACAAAACTCACCCGTAACTCGATTTCATCCTCGTTCTCCTTCTTTTTTAACTCCGAGTAATCCTTCTCTAGCCTGCAACCATACAAATCAGGCTAACATTAACTCTTTCAGTGCCAAGCACTCACTTTGCTTTGGTTAGTTTATATGTGATTTGCTTTTCTTGTCTTACTCATTTTCTAGCTGGTAAATTAACCCTCTCTAACCCCCTATTATTTTGATAGCTCTATGTGGTTATTTATTTGAAACGTCCCAGACCCAGCCATGCCCTACATAAAAAGTCAATTGTTAGGTTATGTTAAAGTAATATCTGCCTGGGGCTCAAAATGTTAATATTTTGATTGAGGCAATAGAAGTACCCTGTTCCTTATCGGTATAGACTCAACAATAACGATGCAGGTCAATAATGCTTTCCTTCTTTAATACACGCACAGTGAGTGGCAAAATGGACAACAGGATACCACAGAGCAGTGTTCCTCAACATTTTAACCTCCGCGGACCATCAAACCTGGAACATTGTTTCTCGGCATATCTGACAGCTAACCTAACATAGAAACCAACACCAAAAATTGATGGTAGTTTATTTGGTAAATCCGGCATGCTTCGTGCAGAGTGGCAAGCATCACTTCAGAGGTCCCGGGTAGTTAGCATCCTTTGGATATTTTCTCCAGGTTATGCCGGTGTGTTGGGAAATAAGCTGGCAGAGAGACTCCTTGGCTCTGCACCACTTGATGGTGAACTGATGTATGACAAATTAGATATTAAGAGGGCCCTTTGGGAGCGAGTGAACAGTGCGGATGCGCAGAATAGATCATTACGGTCTAAGGAGAACGGCGCTGCGAGGAGTTACCAGGGGGTTTGGCCGACGCTCAACACTCGGGGGAAGGATGAGACGGATTTACAATCAGGCAGATACAGGTAAAATTGGAATTGGAACTCTTTGCTTGCTGCTGAAGATGGGGACTGAGCACTTATGGGAGTGTCCTCGAGTGCTGTGAAGTCGATTGTTAATTCAACATTCTACATTTGGCAAATCCGATGTCATAACATTATAATTTTCATCAAATTTGACATCTGCTAAAGAAAGAACCATTGTCCACGCCATCAGGCGCACTGGGTATATAGGGCTAGACCTAAATTTTATAGACCAGTCAGCACTTGGTTGGTGATGTGGTCAGCGTGACGCCAGCTGCTCCTGTTTGGAGCGTTGAAAAAATCTGATATAGACGACTGAAGCGTTAATTCTGATAGACTAAACTCTGCAATATAGGGGGTATAGGACAGACAGCTTTATAAATCATATATGAAAATTCCTTTTCGAGTGATACACACAAAATCGGATAATACTGTATTTAAATCTGGACACAAGTATGACAACAGAAGACAACGCGATCAACTTAAATTTTTTTTTTTTTTTTTTATATAAGCTTTTATTAATTTTGGCTTAGTGTGTGAATATGGGCCAGATTTTTCCTCCGAAATTTTTTTTCATGATAATCACAGTTTTTAGCTAACATCTTTAAATACTGCGTTGTTATGTTGAATATCACCTGTACCGGTGTGATTCTCATCTTTGAGGTGTTAATCCTACAGACTGCAATCCTGAATGAAAAATCCCGCCTACACTATACCGTTACATGGTTAGACATAGACATTTCTGGCAGCCCACCTAGAATTTTCAGTTGCCCATAGGTTAAACACGGCGTGACGTTGACCACATCATCCATCTTGTGCCGATTAGTCTATAAAAATATAGGTCTAGCCCTATATGCCCTGAACGCCTAAAGGCGTGGAAAAGGGTCGTTTACTTACTTATTTTAAGGTTAGTTGCGCATACTTTACAGGACGTTGCAGAACCAACCCCAACAGCTCCTGGCTGTTGTATGGTTTTTCTAGGCAAATTTACATCCAGTAGTTTGCGATCAAATGAGATGTCTGAGAAGGGCTGTAGGAGTGACCATAAGAGATAAGATCAGGAATGAGATCATAAGAGAAGAAGTCGGCACAGAACCAATTCTGGATTACATACAAAGACAGCAAGTGAAATGGTTTGCCCACTTAGAGAGAATGCCTTGTGACACCATACCATACAAATCATACATGGGAAAGAGAAGAAGGACGTTAAAGCAACGGGGTAGACCAAGAACAAAGATGGAAGGATAAAATCAGAGAAACTCTACAACAGCACGAATGGTCGAGGCAGCCAGAAGAGCAGAAACAGAACCTTATATCTCCCTCGACACCCACAGCGGTAAAAGAGGAAGTGAAGAAGAAGAAGAAGAAGTTTGCGATTGCTTTCTGGACGGTGGGCTTTCTTGATACCACTGTCGAAACCAACGCAAGGCACATGGCCCGTAGCTGGGATCGAACCCGGCATCCCGGCATTACGAAGCTTTCGCATCGACTTAGCCACTTACTTTACTTATGGGTTAAACAACACTGACCTAAAGGAGACCCAGATGCTCTGTTGACTTAGAAGTGAACATTACCCAGCTTAGTTACAGAAAGAAACCTTTTGCATTTGTTTCAAACAGACGTCCCGATGTGTCGTTAGCAGAACAACTAAAAATGAACAGAAGGAGCAGGAGGAACAATATGAGTAGAAGGAAGAGGAGAAAAAGGAGAAGAAAAAATATTGACAATATAGAAGCTTTCCCTGGGGGTTCCGGGACCCCATTATGGAAAACAAGAATTGACAAACTGGAGCGATGATCAGTTATGGTGTACGTAAGTAAGTAAAGTAAATTTCCCTTTTCACGCCTTTCGGCGCATCGGGCATATGGGCAGAGCGTCCCATATCTTTACAGACCATCAGCACTCAGTGGGTAATGTGGTCAGCATTACGCCGGCTGTGTTTACTTTCCCAGGACAGCCCATCCTGGTACCCATTTTAGGCTGGGTCGACCTGCGACGTCCCTTTGCCCTATATAACCCAACGCAATGATAATTTAAAGAAAGTAAGTGAAGGATACTTTTTTTTACGGCAGTGGCTCATCGAGTATTTATTATGTTGGACTTATTTTTGTATAGATCAATTAACAGTCGGTGGGCGATATGGTCAACATCACTCCGTTGGCGATTACATCTCAGTAAATTGTCTGTTTTTTATTGTATCAGCGATGTTATGTTTGTTGCGTATCCTTTACAGGACATTGCAGAACCAACCCCCAACAGCCCCTGGCTGTTGTGAGGGTTTTCTAGACAAATTTACGTCCAGTAGTTTGCCATTGCTTTCTGGACGGTCGGCTTTCTTGATACCACAGTCGAAACCAATGCAAGGCGCATGGCTCACAGCTGAAATCGAACATGGCATCCCAGCATTACGAAGCGTTATCAGGGATAGATTTTCGATATATTAGTTACCATAGAAATAGGGTGTATGAGAAGGGCTACAGGAGTGTCAGAAGAGATCAAATCAGGAAAGAAGTAATATGAGAACGAGTCAGCACAGAACCAGTGCTAAATTACATACAAAATCACCAAATCAAATGGTGTGCACACTTAGAGAGAATGCATTGTGACGTTATACCAAATATGGCATCCACCAAAAGAGGAGAAGAACGTACAACATAGGGCAGAAAAACAGTCCAATACAGGGGTTCTGGAAAGACTACAAATGGAAAGAGAATTACTGAAAGAATTTAGGAAAACAGACAATTGAAATACTTTGGCCACGTTAAAAGACTCAACATACTTTTTGAAATGCATTTAAAAACCATACTGGAGGGAAAGGTCGAAGGCAAGAGAGCAAGATATGGGCATCGATATACGTGGGAGGACAACATCAAGAAATTGACGGAAAGCAGTCTGAATAAGTGTACAACCAGAACAAGAGACAGGGCGTGTTGGAGATCCATTGCTATCAACCTTGATAGATTCAGATTACGAACAATATGGAAAGATAACATCAGTGAAACGCTACAACTGTACGATGTGTCTATGGTCGAGGCAGCCGAAGCCATACAAGAGGAAGCAAAGAAGAAGAAGAAAACATGGAAACCAAAGTTAATTTTTAAGAAGAAAAGAAATCTGCTTAGTGCGGATTCGAAACGAAGACCTTTAGAAAGCAATGATACAGTGTATTTACATGTTACCTTTCTAACTTGATGCTGGGCTTGGAATAGAACTGTCCCTCAGATATAATAAAAAGACTGGACGATCTCTCTTTGTTGTTGAGGGACATGACTGTTCCTGCAAGCGCTCACCCGTCTAGCTAGACAACTCACAGACACAAGACGTTTATTCTTACACAAAAACAAACACAAGAAAATGTCCAGCAAACTAAAAATATGCCCCATCAGCCTTCCGGTGACCTGTTACAGTGGTTCTGAAACTGCTGATGTCCTGGACTGAAAACACATGACTGAATAAATGTTGTTTAACAATAATGACATCCACAATAATGACATCAAGAGAAATGACATTAAAATAATGACAAAAAAAAATTGGCATCATCAATAACAACATTAGCATTAATGTCATCAATAATAATGATTTCGATAGAAATATCATCAATAGAAATGGTATTAACAATACCTACACCAACAACAACAACATCAGCAATAATGACTTCAATAATAATGACTTCTATAGAAATATCATCAATAGAAATGGTATTAACAATAGTGACATAAATAGGTGTGATATCAACAATAGTGACAACGATAATGACCAAAATTACACCAGATGCAAGGACAAGAAAAGTGCAAGCCTAATAGCAAAATCCACTTTACTAACAGTCCGCAAGAGAAAGTAACAGTACCAGGGAGGTTAGAGGTTTGAA
Organism: Candidula unifasciata; assembly: GCA_905116865.2. Taxonomy (NCBI): domain Eukaryota; kingdom Metazoa; phylum Mollusca; class Gastropoda; order Stylommatophora; family Geomitridae; genus Candidula; species Candidula unifasciata. The sequence goes on from CAJHNH020007935.1 coordinate 237,406, forward strand.
CAACGGATTAACATCATGGCACACGGGTAGTAACCCATTAGTGCTCCGTTCTACTAACTCAAGTCTGAGTCCGAAGTAGCTCCGTAGCACCAGCGAGGACCCTGAAATATTTTAGGTAAATTTTTAACTCTAAATTTTGCCCAGGCAGCGCCGTTGTGTTACTCTTTTCGATTTCCATGTGCCAAGGGACTTCGGTACTCATTGACGGATGTGTTCAGCTTCACTTCGATAGCCTTTACTTCACGGGACATTTCCTGGTACACGTTTTAGGATAGGCCGACATGAGAGCCGAGGCCAGTTTAAAAAAAAATTTGCCTCGAAGCGGATTTGAACGCAAGACCTTCGTGATGGCAGAAAAGTTGAGGTATTAGCAATCATCAAGGTCCTTAGCAGAACGTCGTAATCATCAGCGTACATTGGAAAGACCCCGCCTTTTCGAGAGCTCTGAAAAATTAGGAACAGGGACACCTTATGGGCCACCATATTTCTTGTCGTCCCCTACCTCTTTTTCTGGGAATCTGACCTCCAATTACTACCCCCTACCCCACCCCTAATCAAGCAATAATGGCGTTTACAATAACCGAACGATCTCAACATAAGGAAGATTGGCAAATAAACAGCATTTTGCAGTTTACTATATTTACTAGCTGACATCGATTTGGCCATCAAAAGGTTAGCAAGGAGAGCTGGCGAGAGATTGAGTTTCTCTCAGGCACACCGTGATGAGAGCGACGTTCTACAAAGGGTCTACTGTATGATGATGGCAATGGTCAAAGTATTTCTTTTTACAAGACAAGATACAGTCTATAACTCAGTCACCCTCGTTGTTCACATCATGAAGAATGTTATGTGGTTGCAGTCGACAAATCATAACCCCGTGTGGTTTCTGGGACCCTTTTATAAGGAAAACAATTGTCTACCCAAAAGCATGTAAAAGTCGACTATTTGGGAGCTTCCTTCAAAGTCCAAGTGTATCTGACTGAGAGACAAGAAACCAGCAGTCTGCATACAAATGAGTCGAATCTGTAAAACGGATGCACACGCAACACTCAGGTTCTGGAACAGGACTGCAGTCCCGAAGTGGATAAACAACCAGAATTTTCCGCCAGAGTTTGAACACGAAGAAGTGGAAGAAGAAGAATAACGACACTGATTACTGTGCCAACAGCGGATCAACGATAACCGCTGTACTCATAAACTCTATTGGTTCCCAGTCGTGGATCGTTTTGCTTGTTCCCATCCAGCTATGAAATATAATCCTACTCATATCAGGGCAAGACGAAGGTTTTCATATCTACAGAAAACGACTGTTTCCTCAAATCGACAGCGACGCTGTTATCTCATATTAACACGACCTTACGGTGGTTCTCACATTTTAAACATGGCGTACTTTTTCTCAAATAAACATACTTCTCCTTTCTTCTTCTGCCTTTCTAGCCACCAGTGGAGCATAGTCCCTCAGCCTAAGTTTTATCTTTTGCTATCGCATGCAGCTCTCCCCATGTCCTCCCCATCTTTCTTACTTCATTCTCCAGCTCCCTTCTCCAGGCGTTGTTTTGTGGCCTTCCTTTATTTCCATGCCCCTGTGGGCTCCAGTGCAAAAACATTCTAGTTATATCGTTCTCCGGTTTTCTCAATGTGTGTCCTATCCAACGCCAGCGTATTTTCTTCACCTCTTGGTCCACTAGAGCTTGCTTAGTTTGCTACCAAAGCATTACATTAGTGATTCTTTCATACTGATAAATATACCGATATACTACTTTTGAGAATAGACATCAAAGCCTTTCCGGGTTTACCCACAAATCCATATATGTTCATTTTTGAGCACATCAGATTCAGACACCCCAAATATGCGCAGATAATGATCATGTGGTCAGTACTCCCAACATTACTTTGAAGTCTCTTACTATCACAACATGTTTGTGCATTTGGCTCTCAGGCCAACGAAAAGCTGCTGTGACTGCCTCCAGCTGCATTCTCAAACTTGATGTTGTAGTATCACATGTTAAACTTTGTTGCACTAAGTTTCGTCAATTTACTTTTGCTATAAACCCTCCTGCACTTATGTATGGATAATCACATCACCTGGGCCAGGTGTATACACTTGTAGGTAAAACTAACGTTGGTCTCCCCAACAAAAAAGGTCACGTTTCATTCATAAATTTGTTGGGCTGGTCTACTTTACTGCAAGTTACGGGTGTGCCGCTCTGTAGTTTGCTTTCTGGGTTGTCTTGCATTTACGTTTTTATTCCGAGAAAGAAAATGCCTGTGACATAGGTTGCAGCACTAGATAGGGAGTTGTGTTAGACCCAGTTTGTCCATGTTTTTGGAGTATTAAAAGCGCTGGCGTGCTTAAATATACAACACGTGATACCAAGGTATTGCGAAAACCCCCGTAATCTTGTGCTAAGGTCACGTGGCTCAAGGTCTACCAATCATAAGTGAGCTACTGTGTAACACTGTGTAAATGTAGAGATCAACGTTTGATTTACCCAAAAGTATATCTATATTAATAAAAATGTTAATTTTCCGAGTTTGTTAACTCTAAACTAGGAAACTACTGAACCGATTGCTTTCAAATTTTCACACAACGTTGCCTCTGACTCAAAGCGTGATTTTTTGTCCTAAATAAATACACACACATCACACACCATCATCATCATTTGTTGTGCCAGAACTCTTAGGTTTTCATGCCGCCTCTGCACATATCTAGGTCCTTTGCGCTGTGGGGTCAATTGTATTGATGATCTACCTTTGCATCATCATTTTAAACTGTCTAAAACAGAATGTATCTTCGTCTGTCTCTCCTACAGCTGATAATTACAAGGACATGTTAACATATACTTAGCGCCACCTTGCGTGTTAAGGAATATTAACCTTACTTTTTCCACCTTTTTTTGTGTGTGTTGTTGTCCAGAGGTGTTCTTTGTCTTCGTTGCAGAAACTTCCCATGTGGGTTCCAGGGCCCATGGGTAGAGCCATTGCCACATTAACAACATGTCGTAAAAGGTGTTTAACTAGGGGTTTGATGAAATCGGATGTGTTGGGTAGAAGGGCGAACATATCGCAGCCTGTCAAACACCCTTATAGGAGGGAAAGCAGCAGCAGCAGTAGAAGAAGAAGAAGAAGAAGAAGAAGAAGAAGAAGAAGAAGAAGAAGAAGAAGAAGAAGAAGAAGAAGAAGAAGAAGAAGAAGAAGAAGAAGAAGAAGAAGAAGAAGAAGAAGAAGAAGAAGAAGAAGAAGAAGAAAAAGAAGAAGAAGAAGAATTGAAGACACAAAGTCCTAGTGTGGGACGTCATTTTTCGTTATTTTGATGCCCCACCCTGGCTGTTGCCGGGGGCCCTAATATAATCCCCAGCCTATGGGTTGAACTTGGTTTCTGGGACCCCTCCCCGGGTGATGATCTAATGGTGGCACTTTGTGTCACCGGGTGTATCGCTCGGAGTGATGTCCCGGTGGGGCAAAACGTCAATCAATTAATCAATCAATCAGAAGAAGCAGATTAAGAAACCGAAATGCCCCTCTCACATTCGAAGATTCGCTGCCATACTCTAAAATAGGTAGTGTGTTACATTTGGTAATATCTTACTAAAATTGTCTAAATTGTGTGCACAAAATGGTGTCGTCGTCTAAAACTCAAATTGTACTTGGACTATCCTGCTTTTAATTTTTTGCCGGCTATTATGACGGCTCCTCAAGTAATTGCTTTATTGATTTCTGAATGCATGTCACTTGTTGTTATTAGGTAATTTTTTTTATAGGTCTTATCGTATCTTTTATAAAGCCGCTGTATTTATTTCCCGGTAGTGCTAAATTTTGATGTTATCATATCTGCTTTGCGCTACTAGGCGTGGCAGTTTAAGATTAGATAGGTAATCGAGCTGTGGGCGCTGGGTTACTTGGTATGTTGTGATGTTGTCGATGTTGTCAAGTCAGCGATTCCTTCATTCCATGTTCTTATAGATCTCCCTCTGCCTCTTAGTGTTTCCGTTCTCATGTTGTAAGCTTGCTGGATTCATTCTCACTAGGTGGTGAAATATTCTGTCTTTTTTTGTGTGGAGAAGTTCGACAATGAATGTTGTTCAAACAGGTAGCTACATCTAACTCTTCTCTACGACGCTTCACGACACAAGTCGTAGGACACAAGAAAGCGAATTGTATAGTTTAGAATTATTTCTGTGCATACTTGTTTTCTTTCATGATATCATTCCTGATTGTATCCGATCTGGTCACTCCTGCAGCTCTTCTCAAACACCTTCTTTCTTTCCAGGGTTACACATTTTCGTTTCTACTTGGTCGTGAGTGATCGTGTCTGGCACTGGTAGCACGTAGTGGACATAAATATGCGATATATGAGATATTTCTTTGTGCTTATCGGGATTGTCTTGTGTTGTAAGAAACAGGTTGGGGAGGGGAGGGGAGGTGCTGGGGCACAGTTTTCCCAAGTGCTTGGTTTCTTTTACTGTCTGTATCTGATGGTAATTTCTTTCTCCAATTTCTCATCTTCGGCGAATGTTCATCCTAAATATTTAAACTCAGATGCTTGTTTAATGCCTTTGCACTCTACCGCAATATTTAGTTACTGCTTCTTTCTTCCTATTGCCATTACTTCTGTCTTTTCAGTATTGATTCTCAAATTTTTTGTGTTACATTCTTCATTCATAGATGTTAGATGTTGTTGCAAGTTTATGTATGTATCTGCTGGGCTATCAAGGCTTGGTCATCAGCAAAGAATAATTCCCCACTCTTACTAATATTTTCGTTCCTGGGCTTGGCATCCTTATGTATATATACACTGTTGACGTAGGTGGTAGACAGCAGTGGTGATAAGAAACATCACCGACTTACCCCAGACGTTACTGTGAAAGGTTTAGATGTTCCCTGAATCAGATGTGCTGGACCTTAAATAGCATATATCGAAATCTAGCTGTAAACCACAACACAATGTACCAACCGCACATTTACGGGCAAACAAAACAAGAAGAAATTGAACAATTCTGAAAACTTATATTATTTGACACATTAATTTAATGGGGATATTTTAAATTATAAACACATTACCACATGGATGGGAAAACGCTACTGGAACTCAAAACTGGCCTTTCCTTAAACACGCTGGCAAATAACGATCCTAAATATTGTTCTTAGGAACGAATACACCTCCAGTTGTTTGTGATTAATGTGAAATAAAAAAGTAAAGGACCCCTTTCCACGCCTTTAGGCATATAGGGCTAGACCTATATTTAAATAGACCAATCGAGACAAGATGGGGGATGTGGTCAGCATCACACCGGCCGCCTTTACTTTCCGGGACTGCACCCAGTACCCATTCAACCCTGGGTCCACCTGGGAGACAAGGTCATTTTTGGAGAGAAAAAGTCCGGCTCCGCCAGAGAGCCAAACTACGACCTTTATGATTTATGAGGTTTATCAGAATATCGCCCCAGACAGATCCACAGCTGCTCAAATCTCGTTTTCAGTATCCCCCACAAGAGTAAGAACGACTGATCATGCCCGTTCTGTATTGAACAATCAAACGCCTTGTGTCCTTGGGGAAATTTCAAGTCTAGGAAGGTCAAGAGTAGTGAGCATACTTCGGATCTTTTCTCCAGGCTATGCCGGCGTAGTGGGTAACGAACCGGCAGACAGATTGGCTGGATCTGCACCACTGGGTGGTGAAATGATACATGGCAAGGCAGATGTGGTCAAGGCCCTGTGGGAACAAGCAACCTAATCAGTAGAGATTATTATGGCTTGGAGAAAATAAGGCACCTGGATGTAACCAGAGAGTTTGGCCGGCTTACTACACTCAGAGGAACGACAAGACGGATAATAAACCAGATTTTGACCGGTACCATCAGTATTGTAAATCTGCACTGGCTGCTGAAGATGAGGACGGAGCACGCATGGGAATGCCCCGAGTGCTGTGATGTCAATTCTTGACTCAACTCATCTCATTTTCAAGTCTGGCTGCACTAGGTTGCACCCCAGTATCCATCAACCAGACTCATACTTGTCGTGATCGTCCTGATATGCATCTCGCATGCCATTAATGACATCACTCCTGTCCAGTACCAGCCGGTTGCAGTAACCGCCTTGTGTGCCAGTTAATCTGCATGCTAACTGTCTTAAACACCTGTATGGCTCGGCACACACACACACACACACACAAATTAGGTGATTTATTCATGGTTCATTTATTGAAAGAATCTATTCTTATCTAATGAAACCGGCTTGGATTTTTTTTAGCATATTAACTGAATCAGTTTGTGATATTACATGTGACTGTATACTGAGTAAAAGAGATGTTTATTAAAGTGAATGGACGGAAGACTGCACAGCACCTAAGATGTGCGTGATCGTGTAAATATTGTCCGAAATACAGTTGGCTTTTGAGAATATTTGGTGTTTTATTAATATCCTACCCCAAACAGGGGAAATCCACAAGTCACGGGACACTCTAATATTTCAGGGGGTGGTAGATAGGCTGCATGCAGTCGCGGGACCTAGGCTGCACCCTATCGTGGGGCATAGGCGGGTTTGGGCTAGGGCCAGTTCTATATGTTTTTGGGCCTTTAAAAGCATCAGAAAGGCAGGAAACCCAGTCTTACTACCCTCTAAAATGTTGGACTGTCATGTCACGTCATCTATGGCAGGATATTAATAACGAGCCGAATATTTAATTATTTGTAAATGGAAGAAACTTTACAAGACGGATAAGAATGTGCATGACTTAAGAATGACTTTGAATACATAAACATCTAAGAATGGTTACAAATTAGATTGCAAATTAGATGAAAGGAATTTTTATTATTGTGAATGGACGGAATATATACAGCATCTAAGAATGTGCATGACTATATTGATTGACTCAAACACAGTCAGCTTTTAATGATGCTTTATGAGTAGTAAGTAAGTAAATTTTACCCCAATAGGACATCACACAAGCGACAAACAGCTGGTATCACAAAGTACCACCATGCGAATGAGGATCATCAGTGGAGAGGTCCTGGAAACCCAGTTCAGCCGTTAGGCTATATTTATGGCACAGCTATCTATATTCAAGGCCCCCGGCAAAGAGCCAGGGTGGGGCGTTAAAATATCTAAAAAAATGATATCCCACAGAGGGATCACGATCTTGAAGATGCTTGTTAAATGATTGTAAATGGGAGAAACTATACAAGACAGATAAGAATGTGCATGACTTTGAATACATAACATCTATAAATGGTTATTATTGAAGATTGGATAAAATAAATACTGGGCACTTAGAAATGTTTATTATTGTAAATGGACGGAAGCATTATTCAAACAGGTGCCGTCTGCACATTGAAAGTTGGCTGCAGTAGATCTCCAACACGCTCTGTCTCTTGTCGTGGTTGTACACTCTCTCAGACTGCCGTTCGCTCATCTCTTGATGTAGTCCCCCCCCTCCCCCCCCCCCCCCCCCCTTTTTGCATCTTGTCTGCCCTCTACACAGCACCTAAAGATGTGCATGGTTGTAGACTAACTGAAATATCCAGCGCAAATGAATGATCATAAATGCGATATTACACGTAAAAAGCTTCGATGAATATTCAGTCATAGACTGGCTGGTAATACACTTAGGATGTAGACTGACTGCAAAAACCAAACATCTAGCAATGTTCTTTTTTCTCAAATATTTGATCCACAGATAGTTCTTTCTCATTCTCTGACCGCTCTCTGTGTCGGATATACCTGCCGAACATAAAAAGTCAGTATTGTATATGCAATACCTATTGTAAATATAGTTGCGTATTTAGATATAGCTTGCAACGTCAGTATTGTAATGCCTATTGTAACGTTTCTTGTGTACGTAGATATAGCTTGTAACGTTCGTATTGTGTTTGCTATGCCTAATGTAATTTAGTCGTGTATATAATTTTTTTTTTTAAAGTATCCAGCAACCATGAGTTGTAAAACCTTTGGCTCGGTACTATGGAAATCGCAACCCCTCGGCCTTGTTTCTATTATAGGTACCGTTAATCTGGAAGAAATGTGGCTTTTTTGCCTAAATGGGCGTGAACCCGAACCACAAGGAGTTCGTGACCCAGTCGCCGCGCAGAGGGTTTTAACCAACTGCGTAAGTGAGCCGGGCTGTAAAAAGATATAGCTTGTAACGCGAGTATTGTGTATGCAATGCCTATTGTAAATTTGGTTGTGTCAATAATGTATAAGTGTTTAAACAGTTATGACACTTGTGTTTTGTAAAAGCATAATGCACACACACGCACACTCACACTCACACACACATACATATACATACATATGTACATACATATATTTATAATATATATGACAGCACATAGGGCCGGAAAACTGGCCGTGCGGAGAGCGGTGTTTTGAAAAGGACTTTGTAAAGGGCCCGCTGATTGGTGACGAATTCCCAGAGTAATGGCGCGCGAGCGAAAAAAAAAAAAGGGGGGGGGGGGGGGGTTGTGTTGTATTCTCAAATAGCCGCGGAGGTGGGGAAATGGCCCCTTTAATGTTACTCTACAACTCAAAATACCAGGTGCTCTCCGTAGCGAGGTAGTCAAACCGTTTTCCTGGCGCTCCGTAGATCGTGGGTTCGTTTCTCTAGTGCAATTTTTACGGAGACCACAGGGGATCATCGCCGGAGCGGGGGTATTAGTGATTTGTGCGATGCTATAACAGGCGGCTAGGTGATCTGCAGAGAGAGACCTGGCTACATTAGTTAACCCGGTTCAACGAAAAGAGAAAAAAAAAAAAAAAACTTCTATACATAGTCAAGGGTAATACAAATAAGTAAACATAAGTGAAACCCTTGATGCTGTAGTATACATTTTAATACAGTAGGGCTCTCCTCTCCCCTTCACCTCTTCTTTACTCCCAAATATATATTAAAAGTAATCACCCAGCATTGAGATGTATTTACATGTACGATATTTGTGGCCTTTAAATACGTTACGGTAGCCCTGTGTTGTATGGAGTTTTTAAAATAACAACCTGTATAAACATTACGATGCTAAATGTTTTCAGACACGAAGAGACGCACACACGTTACATATGATGTGTGAAGTTACTACAAGCTATCAAGGTGATTTCCATTAGCCTCCGAACAATATCTTGAGGCCTCGGAGATGTGGTTTTATAGAAGTATCCCCAGAATTCCTTGGATAACTAAGAAGAGTAACCCAGTTGTTTTGAAAGAGGCGAATGCTCAAAGACAACTTATCACAAACATCAAAAAGAGACCGTCATAATTTGTTTTGGTCATGTTATGAGAAGAGGGAAAATAGAACATGATGTGACCACTGGAAATATCTATGGAAAGAGAGACAGGGGAAGAGAGCACGAGAATATTCTTGTCAGTATTTTGTCATGACACAGAGGGGTGTCAGCTCACGAACTGATACACGCAGCTGCAGATCGCAGAATATGGAGAGGCATGATCGCCCACGCCAGTCGACAAGGCACTTAATGATCAGCCTCTGTGAAAATGTTAATGTATTTCACTTCTGGGCGATTACCGTGTATACATTTCTGTGTGTGGCTAACGCCAGATAATAAACATATGGATATATACTCACAGAAAGAAGTAGACAGATAGAAGATCACACCAGACAACATGGGGCTGTGTGATCCCCTTATGAGAAATTACAAAAATACCTGGTGTTTCTAGCATCAGCGTAGGACTGGTCAAAGCTGGGCAACTTGTGTACTGTACGTAACGATCCATCTGGGTTGTACACTTCGGGATCAAAACTGGATGAGTGTTCACCTGTCAGAGCCTCATGGCGGCTTGTTCTACGTGGACCTCTGGAGATCTGCTCAAGAAATGTTACAAGGAAGTAAGTAGAACCCAATTTGTTACAGTCTGGATTCTGTTTTGTTAGGTTTAGATAAGCTTATAATCGCTTATCAACACATAACAGAGTAAAGCAGCGGTATTAGAGCCACACAGAAAGTCAGTCACTGGTTTGTTGTTGGCCCACTTAGTTATTCCAGAACATGGTATTCTGGAAATTTCTATAAGGAGGCAGGTTCAATTCCCGGCACGGTAACTATAGCTTTCGATTTTTATGTTGTCTAGTGTGTTTCTTCTATCTTTCTACTTCTTTCTATGAGTGCCGTTCACAATACTTTCTGTTACTTGATTAATTCATAATATTTAACGGCCTCAAATGGTTCCCCCCTCTGTTTATTTATAGGAATGACGTATACACACCGGAACCTACCAATCAAATACCTTTCTTAAATGTTTGTGTATTCTAGACAAAGCAATAAGGTCTTACTGTGTTCGTAAATTGTTGCTGTGATTGTTATTCGACATTTGCTTCGTTAATATAAATTTCTGTAACCTATGGTGCCATTTCAATGGGTTGAAATGAATTCTGTCCGTTTAGTTAGTTTAGATTATCAGCTCTTTCCTTTTCAGGAACTCCACAGTGGGATGGTATCCATTGCATAGTTACCTTACAAAGACTGCCTGATTTAGAAAACCCCTCAATTTGATTCCAAATTCGTTAAGGCCAGGGAGAAAGTTTCTTCTCTCCATAGCACAAACCCTGAGCAGTTTTGCAGGGACCCATCTGTTACTCATGCAGCATGATCTCTCACTCGCCCTGCTTTTTTTAACCCCTTCTTTTTTTTTTTTTTTCTTTACGTTCACCAGCTGTAAACTCTGGCGGAAAGTTCTGGTTGCTCGTCCACTTCTGGACTGCAGTCCTGTTCCAGAACTTGAGTGTTGCGTGTGCACCCGTTTGAAAGATCTGATTAATTTAAATATGCAGACTCTTGGTTCCATGCCTCTCAGGCAGAGGCACTCCGACTTCGAAGGAAGCTCCCAATTGGTCGACTCTTAGGACATGCTTTTTGGGTTTTCCCTATGACAGGGCCCAGGAAACCACACGGGTTTTTTTTTTTTAATACCGAAGAAAACCTAACACCAGTACGCTTTTGGAACAAGGATTGCCGCAAAAGCTGCCAGGTCAGAAGAGCAGTGCTCTGCCCGCCTGTCAGTCATTAGGCCAAGAAGAGAGAAAGTCAAAGCGTGAAGAGATTATGTCTGCTAGCAATTCAGAACGTGAATAACGAGTCCATCAGTAATGTTGTCAGCAACGCTGGAGGCAAATAGAAGAATATACAGCTAGACGCACGCTAATTAGTAGTTATATAAGGTTAGTTGCGTATCCTTTACAGGACGTTGCAGAAACAACCCCAACAGCCCCTGGTTGTTGTGTGGTTTTTCTAGGCAAATTACGTCCAGTAGTTTGCCATTGCTCACTGGACGGTCGGCTTTCTTAATATCACTGTCGAAACCAACGCAAGACACATGGCCCGCAGCCGGGATCGAACCCGGCATCCCGGCATTTCGAAGCGTTCGCATCGACTTAGCCACAGAGCCGACTAGTGGATATTTACATTATAAAAAATTTAGAGTAAAAAATGTTTTTTCAAGAGAGACAGGAGTCAGTTAATAGCTATTTTATTAAACCTAGGATCAGTTAGAAGATATCAGAAAGAGTCAATCATCAGATTTATGAATTGCAAGTAGAAGGTGCGCCGACAAAAAGAAAACATGAAGGGGAAAGAATCACTAAACGCCCCCTTGCCCATCCCGTTCTTATAAATTTTTGCCATTTAACACATTATTATTATTCTTATTATTAATGTTCTGATTGCAAAAAAAAAAAATATATATATATATATATATATATATATATATATATATATATATATATATATATATATATATATATATATATATATATATATATATATATACCTAGAAAAAAAAAAGATGAGAAGATATATTACCAGGAGTCATTAGGTTGATATATTATCAGAAGTCGGTAAGTAGAAACATTATCAGGAGGCAGTAAGTAGATATACTATCAGGAGTCAGAATGTATAAATATTTGTCAGATCATAGAGAAAATTTGGAAGGTCATGATTGTCACTCTCTGCTCCAAACTTAGATGCCTAGATAATAGTAATTATAATATTAATAATAATACCTAGTGATTGCAGTGTTAGTAGTGCTGGTTGTAGTAGTAGTAGTAGCAGCAACAGCAGTAGTAGTAACAGCAGCAGCAGCAGCAGCAGTTGTAGGTAGTAGTTATAGTAGAAGCAGCAGAAGTGGTAGTAGTGGTGGGGGTAGTGGTGGTGGTATTAGTAGGTAGTAGTACACAGTAGTAGTAGTAGTAGTGGTGGTGGTAGCAGCAGCAGTAGTAGTAGTAGTAGTAGCAGCAGCAGCAGTAGTAGTAGTTGTAAGTAAAAAGAAGTAAAGGACCCTCTTCCACGCCATTAGGCGTATAGTGCATATAGGGCTAGACCTATATTCTTACAGACCAATCGGCACAAGGTGGGTGATGTGGTCAGCAGCTCGCCGGCCGTCTTTACTTCCCGGGACTGAACCCCGTACCCACTCAAGGCTGGGTCGACCTGGGAGCCAAGGTCATTTTTAGTAGTTATAGTAGGTAGGAGCAACAGTGGCTGTTACAGTAGTAGTAGGTGGTGGTGGTGGTGATGGTGGCAGTAGTAGTAGCAGCAGCAAAAGTAGTAGTAATAGTAGCAGCAGTTCTGTAGTAGTAGCTGCAGTAGCAGCAGTAGTAAGTGCAGCAGCAGCAGTAGTAATAGTAGTAGTAGCAGCAGCAGTAGTAATAGTAGTAGTAGTAGTAGCAGCAGCAGCAGAGTAGTAATAGTAGTAGTAGCAGCAGCAGTAATAGTAGATAGTAGTAGTAGTATTAGTAGCATCAGAAGTGGTAGCAGTGGTGGTGGTGGTGGTAGTGGTGTTGGTAGAAGTAGGTGGTGGTGGTGGTGGTGGTAGTAGTAGTAGTAGTAGTAAGGTAGTAGTGGTAGTAGTAGTAGTAGTAAAAGTAGTAATAGTAGTAGTAGTAGTAGTAGTAGTAGTAGTAGTAGTAGTAGTAGTAGTAGTAGTAGTAGTAGTAGTAATAGCATCAGCAGTAGTAGTAACAGCAACAGTAGTAGCAGCACTAGAAGTAGCAGCAATATCAGCAGTAGTAGTAGCACTAGTAGCAGCAGTAGTAGCAGCAGTAGCAGTAGCAGAAGTAGCAGCAGTAGTAGTAGCAGCAGCAGCAACGTCGCTAGAAATTCTCATTATTCAGTGACAAGGCGTGCATGTAACGTCTGGAATCGCTGCTCAAGCTTTCCTTTGCCAAAGATAATTTTCTTACTATTTATTACTGCTGTTTACTATTTATTACTACTGTTTACTATTTATTATTACTGTTTACTATTTATTATTACTGTTTACTATTTATTACTACTGTTTACTATTTATTATTACTGTATACTATTTATTACTACTGTTTACTATTTATTACATAAACGCCACTCAGGTTATGTCTGGGACGTAGCGAAATGAATACTCACTGCAGGCTTATGCTACACATTCAAAAATTGTAGCTTGCGAAAGCTACCAGTTACTAATATTACAGTGATAGCTGCGCACTCATACTGTCAACAGCGAAGCGACGACTAAGCATATTTTATGTGATACCTCTCCGATCTAACAGTTACCTGTTAACGCTTACACTTGTGAATTGATCCCGCCCCGCCACTGCCATTTTTTTTAAACCCGCTAAACGGATACATTACCTGAGATACTGGAGTCAGAACCAGAGAGGCCTTATAGACACTGCCGGCTGCAGCATTCTGAGGTTGTGTCGATGAACCAGACGTAGATCTGACTACTGATGGTTGTGTAGATGATACAGATGTTGCTGCTGCTGACACGTTAGACGTTGAAAGTTCAGAGGTCCCAAGAGCGCCCCCTGGACCTGTTCCGGAGAGTTTCCTACGAATGGAACTATCAGGCGTCTTTGATGGCTGCATCTCTGGAGGCTAGGCGGGACAGTTAAACAATTGTTACACTGGCTCTGCAGCGAAAAACTGTTTAGTACTGGATGGTTAGTAAATGCTCGCAGACGGCCTTGACAGATGTAGATTTGCAAAAACTAGATTCTCTAGATTAATGTTTGATTGGCTTCATGCAAGGCTCGATGTATTTGCATTAGATATATGTGTATGCTGAAAATTCAGGGCTGTCAATGAAAACCTGCCTTTAAGCCGAACCACGTTATAGAGCAGGCAGACATGTAGCCAAATATGGCACGGCTTGAATGATTTGTATGCGCATGTCCAGGTCATGCCTTATCTGTTGAATATACAGTATTTGCATAAGTGATGCACCAGCGAAATTAAACCAACTACATTGCGTTTAAAAAAAAATATTAATTGTTGAAATCTTTTGAGTTAATTAAAATATCATGATAAGGCAATTCCTTCTTCTTCGTACTCATTCAGAAGTTGAATAAAACATATTGAATAAAACATATTTTTACATCTATGCAGTCACTCTGAGCTTGTTGGTTTCGGTAAACAGTCTGACATAATGACACGGAAGATCATATGTGACAGTAGTGACTGAAAGTACACGAGACAGAAAGCTGTGGTTAAACATGACTACCGATGTCACACTGCATGGAATAGATCTATGCAGTCACTCTGAGCTTGTTGGTTTCGGTAAACAGTCTGACATAATGACACGGAAGATCATATGTGACAGTAGTGACTGAAAGTGCACGAGACAGAAAGCTGTGGTTAAACATGACTACCGATGTCACACTGCATGGAATAGATCTATGCAGTCACTCTGAGCTTGTTGGTTTCGGTAAACAGTCTGACATAATGACACGGAAGATCATATGTGACAGTAGTGACTAAAAGTACACGAGACAGAAAGCTGTGGTTAAACATGACTACCGATGTCACACTGCATGGAATAGATCTATGCAGTCACTCTGAGCTTGTTGGTTTCGGTAAACAGTCTGACATAATGACACGGAAGATCATATGTGACAGTAGTGACTGAAAGTACACGAGACAGAAAGCTGTGGTTAAACATGACAACCGATGTCACACTGCATGGAATAGATCTATGCAGTCACTCTGAGCTTGTTGGTTTCGGTAAACAGTCTGACATAATGACACGGAAGATCATATGTGACAGTAGTGACTGAAAGTACACGAGAAACATGACTACGAGAAGACAAAAAACAGCTATGCAGACTCTGAGCATAAGTCTGACACGGAAGATCTGTGGTTAAACATGACAGAAAGCTACCGATGTCACACTGCATGGAATAGAGCTATGCAGTCACTCTGAGCTTGTTGGTTTCGGTAAACAGTCTGACATAATGACACGGAAGATCATATGTGACAGTAGTGACTGAAAGTACACGAGACAGAAAGCTGTGGTTAAACATGACAACCGATGTCACACTGCATGGAATAGATCTATGCAGTCACTCTGAGCTTGTTGGTTTCGGTAAACAGTCTGACATAATGACACGGAAGATCATATGTGACAGTAGTGACTGAAAGTACACGAGACAGAAAGCTGTGGTTAAACATGACTACCGATGTCACACTGCATGGAATAGAAAAAAAAAGTAAGAAGATGATTTCGACAGTCACAGCTACCTGGCGGGATCACCATTGCTATTTTTCTCAGTGGTCATAGACTGTATCTCCGGCTAGCCAGCACAACGGTTTTGCTAAGCGTAAAAGCGTACCAGGAAACAGGGAAAAGTCAAAACGATACGCTTGATGTTGACCCTATAACACATCTCATGCCGATCGATCTGTAATATACGGGACTTGAATTAGATACAGCATTCCCTCGGATCACAAACGCCTCTCTAGTCACAAAATAAAACCAGCTAAAGACATTTGATGTCTAGTAAAGACAATAAAAACAAAGAAAATTGAAATATTTTGGTCACTTGAAACGTCATGGAAGTCTAGAGAGAACAATAATGGAGGGGTATATGCCTGGGAAGAGAGGAAGAGGAAGGCCAAGGAGAAGATGGGTGCAGGATGTGGCAGATGATCTCCAGATGGGTGTATCAGACGCAGGACATCTTGCTCAGGATAGGAAGGTTTTCCGGAGGGTTGTTATGGCAGCGAGGTTCCGCGAGGGACATGCTACTGAATGAATGAATGAATGAAAGACATTTGATGTGGCTAAAGGGGTGATATTGTTAATGATGCAACGGTCTAAAGTGTTAGGAGAAGGAGAAAAATGATTGTTAGCCACCAAGTCAGTATTCAAACCACTTCCCAGGATACAAACAAGATGATAATAATGATGATGCCCTGTACATTTGATAATGTCTTATATGTACATATATATATGTGCGTTCGTGAATACATTTTGTGAAGTAAGGTTCATAAAGCTACATACAATTAAATATAACGCTCTTTACTTCTTTTCAAAAATACTACTTGCCGTCCTTTTTAGGATGACATTTTTCGTTATTTGAAGCCCCACACTGGCTCTTACCAGGGGCCGCAATATAGTCAGGCCATAGGTATGGCCAATTGTCTGAACGCGGTTTCTGGGCCCTCTCCACGGTGATCCTCATCCGCATGGTGGCACATTGTATCATCGGGTGTTTATCGCTTGTGTGATGTCCTGGTGGGGTAGAAAGTCAGTCAGTCAGTCGCTCTTTACATGTACATAGGCGGTCTTGATGGCGAAGTGGTCAAGCCATTTGCCTCGCTCTCTGAAGCTCGTGGGTTCGTTTCACAGCGGGGCTGTCCAGTTAACGAGTGCAAGTTTTACGGAGATCCCTAGGGATCATGACCGAAGCTACTGAGCTTGTACTCTGTGCGACTCTCACGACAGGCAGCTTAGCGGTTCTGCGGAGAGAGACTGAGCCAAATGGGATGAAACTATGTGCAGTGAAATCGATCCTCCCACCTTTACCTTTACCTTTAGATCTATATTTGTATGTAGAACGTTTTTAATTAAACATTTGTCAACACATCAGATGAAGTAAAAGTTCGCATACATAAATGAGACAGCATAAAATTCCTTACCTGTACACATGCACGTCTGTTCATGGATGAATTCCACGATACAGTTCAGTATAAAGTGGCAATATATTTCAAAGTAAGTAAACTTGCGGATCGAAAGTACAACATACCCCCCTTGAAAAGACTCCGGCTACAAGTGTCGCCTGAAGACAAACAACTCCTGCGATATGCAAAACCTTGTGCCCCCTCTGTCACGAACAAGGCAAACTTCAGCCAAGTATACGAACTGGCACTTGAACTCCGTGATCAGTGTTCTTCAAATAGTGGTAGGCAGACCGGCACCAGTCAGCTGAGATGTCCAGGTGGTCCACCCACGAATGTCCGCCTAATGTTTATGCTAAATCATTGAAGTACTACATTTGTAATGCTGAGCTAATTAGACGCTGCACGCGACAATGTGGTGCTGGAAGAACTTACCTAGACAACATCGTTTCACAATCCAATCTTCGACATATCAGGGTTATATTTAGATAAAGACTGTTCTTGAGAAGATGTAGAAAGTGGTACCAAAGTCGCACCATAGACGAGATTGTAACACCCTCACGTAATGTGCATAAAGACAGAAGCTCTTCCGATTACTGTCATCCTGGAAACGGCACATTTTTACAGAATCTACATTTAAAACAATGTTTTCCCATTGTAATTTAAAATAATACGCACACAAACAATACATGTACAATTTACTGTCCGGCATATTTTGCTGTATCTCAAGAAGAGAGAACGCAGTTCTTCGATGGGACGTCATTTGCTTGACTCTGGCCAGGAAAATTATAATGACTTCAACATTTTTTACCGTACATTGAATAGACATTTACTAAGAGTGGCCGAGGCCGTATCAATAAAACCGAACTCTGATATGTTATGTAAACAGAAAGACTGTGGGATAAATGTGATGCCATCTGGGTAATCACGAGGTGGATATTCAGTTTTGAAGAACACTGCATTACATTATACTGTACCCGAGATAGCAACGTATATCCGGCACAATATATTACCCAAGTCGCTGAAGAGAGACCGGTCTGTATCTAACTTTACACAAATGTGCCCTTTCCTAGCCAGGTTCTTATCTAGACTTGAAGCAGGACGGTAAGATTGACTGAAATCGCTAGAGAAAGCTGACTGGGTGTCTGTAGTCACCCTTTAGAATTCTTATTGTTGAGAAGGAACAATTTATGGCATTGTCATTGGCGCAAACACAGACAGTCATTTGTCACTTTCGTTAACCTTTCAAGTTTACATTTCGCACTGATTAATCAAAAACTCTCACTGGGAGATCCTGTACGGCTCAATACTGAGAAAAATTAATTCCCAACTACGGCCTGCCGGAGTTTTACTGACAGTTAGACAAGGGGTAGGAAACCCAGCAAATACATTAAAAGAACATCACGTAGATTTTCGTTGACAGTAAATATTGGGAAGCTTGACTGCTCTTTTGCGGTGTCTACTTTATTGAGTAAAAGCGAGATTACCAATTTGATACATAACGTACAAAGAAACTGTAAATATTTTCTTTACGTATCAATATTCGATTCTCAGAATATCTTGGACAAAGAAGATGACAAATATTGACATCTTAAAAGATCTGAACATCAAGGAAGATTGGCTAATAAACAGCATCCTTTCTCGAAAGCTGAAATATTTTGGTCATATCAAGCGCCACGACGAATTGGAGAAAATTATAGCAGAAGTCATGGTACCAGGAAGGATGGGCAGAGGCCGACCGACACGAAGATGGGCACAGGATATAAGTGACTCCTTGAGTGTGAAAGTTCATGGGGCGGGAGAGCTGGCAAGAGACCGAGTTTCTTACAGGCAGACTGTGATGAGAACGGCGTTCTGCAAAGGACCTGCTACATGATGATGATCAATATTCGAGAAAAATGGGGAAACCCGAATATGAATGGATGACTCACATAACAATATACAAATTAAAAGGTGACAGGTAATTTCGCAGAAGATTCACAACCAGTCAAGTAACCAATCAACCAACCACCTTATTAGCCAATTACAAATCGTCCAAATAGCTAACCAACTATCTTACGAACAAATCAACCTACCAACGATCCAACCATTGATTCAATTGACCAATCAACGAATACATGTTTGGTCAACTCTAAGCTACCACTTTCATATATGGACCCTTACTACAACTGATGAATTCAAAATCGCAACCACAGAGATGAAATGTCTTAGAAGAGCTGTTATGGTAACAAATAAAGTTATTATTTTTTTAAAAAAAGAATAGGATTGCAACTGATTAGACAATTCATTAAAGACAAGAATTCCTAGTACTAACTACCCCAGAGAGCAACAACGATGAAATATAATTTACAGGGAAATAGGACGACGGCATCACAAACAACCTTAGAGACATTAATACCAACTTAAAAAGCGCATTAGAAAAAACATACAAAGAACCCTTACATCTCCTTCCACTCCTCCATGAGATGATTGGAGGAAGATAAGAAGAGAAGAAAAAACAACAACAAATCAGCCAACGAGCTAACCAACTAACTAATCAACCATCCAGTCAGCCAACCAATGAAACAACAAACCTGCTAACCAAGCAACCAGTGAAAGAATCAGCAACTGCAAGTGTGTATACAGTGTAGTGAGTTAAGTCCAGAATTGACACCACCTCACTTGGGGCATTCCTATATGCGCACAGTCCTCCCTATTCAGCAGCCAGCACAAAGTTCCAGTACTAATGGTACCGACCCTAGTCTGGTTATATGTCCGTCTAGCCTTTCCTCTGAGTGTAATAAGCTAGCCAGACCCTCTCATCACACCCAGATGCCTCATTTTCTCCTAGCCATAATAATCTAGTTTCTCTTCTGAGTATACAGTGAAAACTCACGATACCTGTGTGCCTGGATACGAGTTTATTCCGGAATGCCAGGTCAGGTGTGAGCTGGAGAGACTAGAACTATCGCCGTTACCCGACAGTTCCATAGCGTTTACATGGATTAGGTCACGCGGACTTAAGCCAGTCGACAAGGCACTTGCTAATGATTAACATTGGCATCATGGTCAGAAATAGCCCCGTTTTGCTCCTGGCACAAAACAAAACAAAATAAAAATAACAGTGCAACAAATCACCCCCCTCCCCCACCCTTTTTTTTTAACAAATGAAAACATTATTGTGTAAAGAATAGTGTATTTTTTTTTAGGGCTAGGGCGAATTGCAATTATTATCATTTATATTATTAGGGTGGGGGTGGGGGGGGGGATGGGGGAGATTTTTGGTATACGAATTATTCACCATAGGCGCTCAGTCATGGGCAGGATTAGATTCTTATCCTTAGGTCTTTACACTCCAAAAAACTGACATCTATGTTTAGCAAATTTATGTATCCATTTTTGTGTTTTTTATGTATCCATTTTTGTGTTTGTTATCTACTGGCATTGCCACAGCAAATCCTGTCTCACATACCCTATTCTCCTAAAACAGACATTTATTGTCCGTTAACACCCGTTCCTTTTCCCGCCTTTCTTGTGTGAAGTTCACCTACATAGTGGCGTCTATGCAACGAAAGTCGCTGATACAATTTGAGTGCGCGAACTTGCCTTGTTTGAATATGTTCTGTTTCTCCCATACATTGTTACCCTTGTCAGCTTTCGGCAATTCTTGGCGCCAACCAGTCCACTGACGGAACTGCCAGATTGAAAAGATAATTTAAAATCAAACACGCTCGTCTGTTAGTTAGAAGGTGTTAGATTCAGATCAGCTAAGGGCGAATTTAAAAAAAAAAAAAAAAAAGTTGAGCATGGTTCCCAAGTCTGCCATGTCTAAAATGGATACAAGAAAATGTTATGCGAAGTAAAGGCGGCCGGCGTGATGTTGATACTTAACCCATGGAGTGCCGATTGGTCTACAGAAACAGAAAAGACAATCTAGAATCTTAAACCCGATACGCCACCACATGGCATTAAATAATCAGAGTCGTGCCGTGTTATGATACAGAGACGCCGTCGCATCAGGCGGCACTAAAGAGGAGGAAAAGGGGGGGGGGGTGGGGGGGGGGCGACATAAGCAGCGAAATCAATTACAATTTTAACATTTGAGAGGCGGCATTTTGAATACTTGCATCCTACTGAGAAAAACGCAAGACCCTAAACAGTCGTCATATTCCCCCGTGTGGGTTCTGGGCCCCATTGTGGGGAAAACAAGAATAGACCCACTGCCTCCCCAAAAGCATGTCGTAAGAGTCGACTAATTGGGAAGCTTCCTTTGAAGTCGGAGTGCATCTGCCGGAGAGGCAAGGAACCAACAGTCTGTATTCAAGAAAATGAGATCTGTAAAACTGATGCACACGCAACACTCAGGTTCTGGAGCAGGACTGCAGTTCAGTAGTGGACGAGCAACCAGAACCTTCCGCCAGAGTTTACAGCTGGTGAACGTTAAGAAGAAAGAAGAAGTCGTCATATTGTGTGTGCAAGGCCCATCTTCTCGCTAAACCTAGAAGGAATTCTCATTTTCATAGTTACATAATAAGTGACACATTAGAGTAAAATGTTGGGATGGACTTTTGTAATACATGTGCTTTTAGAGTTTAAAGTGTTCTCCTCTCCCTCTACCACACTCACAATCTTTGTAATTGGTGACACATTAGAGTAAAATGTTGGAATGGACTTTTGCAATACATGTGCTTTTAGAGTTCAAAGTTTTCTCCTCTCCCTCTACCACACTCACAATCTTTGTAATTGGTGACACATTAAAGTAAAATGTTGGAATGGACTTTTGTAATACATGTGCTTTTGGAGTTCAAAGTTTTCTCCTCTCCCTCTACCACACTCACAATCTTTGTCCACACCCTACCTATCTTTCATCGGTTAACGCTTTCTGTACTTCCCAAATGACCACTCTCCTCCTCCTCCTCTTCTTCCTCCTCCTCCTAACAATTAGACAAAGACGACCAGTGTTATTTCGGATACGCTATGAGAAGGAATAGATTCGAGAACCTGGTGATCAGCATGATAGTCTTCTATGCTTATCGGCTTGGCACATGATGATGTTGCGATGGCAATGAAAAGGCTCTACTTTCACGAAACCTGTAAGTGACTCTATCTGCTATGGTATTCACAATATTTGTCTCCCAAATGAACATCTGTACCGTCTCCAATCTCTTCCCCTATTGGACTCTCTACACCAGTGTTGCCACTTTTCTTTGACAAAAAACATTCAAAACGGAGTCAAAAAATATCTAAAAACATCTAAATTTGCGTGAAAAACATTTAGAAAAAACATCAAAATGGAAAGAGTCATAAATTACATAGCAATTGATATGACTTACCCTATAGAATCCTGTCCTCATCTTTACTGAAGTCTTACAAGATCCACGTGATAAACTTAGCTTGGATGATGAAGTTGAAGCTTCAGATCCACAATGATTCTGGTATGCCTTAGCTGTTCCAATTTCTTTAAAACCCGATCAGAGAGCTGATAAGTGGAACAACCTTTTCCTACTCTTATCAAGCCGAATTTTATTGTCAAGATAGAATTCAGGAGGTCAAATTTCATCCTGTTTGTTAGGTTATATTTGATAAATTCATTCCAAATGTAAAACGTCTAGAAAAAAATCTACCATCTAAACGTCAAAAACGACATCTAAATGCAAGGGAAAACATCTAAATCTGCAAAGTGGCAACACTGCTCTACACTACTCATCATAATTCTCGTCCCGAAGGAAGGGCATGCTCCGTTCAAAGTGGCAAGCATCACTTCAGAGGTCCAGGGTAGTTAGCGTCCTTTAGATATTTTCTCCAGGTCATGCCGTTGTGTTGGGAAATAAGCAGGCAGACAGAATGGCCGGCTCTTCACCATTTGGTGGTGAATTAATGTATGACAGGCTAGATATTGTGAGGGCCCTTTGGGAGCGAGTGAACAGTGCGGAGGCACAGAAGATCATTACGGTCTAAGGAAAATGGCGCTCTTCGCTTGCTGAAGATGAAGACGGAGCGCTTATGCGAGTGTTCCGAGGGCTGTGATATCGATTCTTAATTCAACAGTCAACATTCAACATTCTCGTCCCAACGTGGGACGCAATTTTTCAACCCTTTAAAGCCCCAACCTGACTGGACACTGTTCGAACACACACACACACAATTACAATCACAACCACGTTCAACCTCTGTTGGCAGTCACAGCTACCAGCAGGCTCAGGTTGTATTTGTGGTATGGTTTATTTGGCTAAGGCTCTGGTATGTGCGCCAGCTATCTGGCCTAATTTCCCTGTCCTCGTCATCATCATCTTCATCATCATCTTAATCGTCATCTTCATCATCATTTTCATATACATTATCATCATCACCATCGCTACCATTGCCATCCAATTGTGCCTATCACATGTAGCTGGCAAATTATTCTACCATTTCGTTATACCCTGTGCAATTTATAGTATTAGATTATCTAATATTGATGAGAGAGGAATTAGAAATACATAGCGTGTTATAATCAACAACGCAAATTGAGAGAGAGATAGAGAGATAGATAGAGAGAGAGAGAGAGAGAGAGAGAGAGAGAGAGAGAGAGAGAGAGAGACAACAGTAGCTAATTTAGTTTTCTCTACACCGTTAATTGTCCCGTGGGATCTCGACTAGTATCAGGTAGTTGTTGTTCAGTTGGCACCCTTCCATCATTGTTTACAAGTTCGTGCCAGCAGGCATGCAATGTAGCCAGCTCGCCACCTCCCATCCTCGAAGAGCAATCGTCTGATGGCCACGGATCACTAAACTAAACTAGAAGGTTACTGCGAGCAGTCTAAAAGCTTTTCAGGTTTTTGTTTAAATACATATCGCCCCCCCCCCCCACTCCTTTCCTCCCCCGGCAGGATAAAACGGTACGCAGCACCAGAACCTTTATTTTAAAGGAAAAAAGTCCTGGATGCAGAAATCTCATTTCTCAATTTGCAAATGTTGTCGTCCAGTGGGTACGGATTAAGAAAATCCTTAATTAGTGTTATTTCACGACACGCCAGTTAATGTAATATATATATATATATATATATATATATATATATATATATATATATATATATATATATATATATATATATATATATATATTTCCACCCCACCCCAAGTAGGGACCCCAGAACACAAAAAGGGCCATAATTATGACCAACGGCTTAACGGGGTTTCCAGGACCTCTCCACGGGTGATCCTAATCTGCATGGTGGTCCTTTGTGTCACCGGGTGTTTATCGCTCTGTTTGATGTCCTGGTGGGGTACAACTACCTAACTACCTGCGAGCGGTTTGGTAGCAGACCAGTCTGCGCTAGTTTCAGCACTGGTATAAGCGTTGTATAACCCCCCCCCCCCCTCCCCCCCCCCCCAATGTATTAACAAGCTCATAAGCATCACCTATCATCAGATGGTTTCCACAACGGTGATATGCTCATGGTGCGCTTGAATGTCTCTCTTTCTTTATCCAGCTCTCCAGTCTTATGTGTTGTCATAGCTAATGTGTCTTTAATGTTCCGTATCCACATTCGCGATCTCTACCTCCTCCTCCTCCTTGTATCCCAGGAAAATGAACGCTCCAGGCCACCATGATGTTAAACATGTCCTGAATACCTTAACTTTGAGAACAGGATGCTGTTTACCAGTCAATTCTCCTCCATATCCAGGATGTCAGTATGATCCTTTTTTTTTCTTGGTTTAAGTTATACGTTTTCGCTGGCGCTTCGGAGCTTCGTGGTTTATGACAGATCTAGACTAGCCAGCAGTCTCTGAGTGAAGAGAGGCAGGGCTGTATGGTATAAAAGGGATGCAAGGAAGTCGATACCCTTGCTTCTAAGACAGGAAATAAAATGTTAAAAGTAAATGTCTAAAGTCAACACATGAAGTAATACTTTTTGAAAACAAAAATAATGAATCGTAAATTGAAAACGTTCGCACATCCCATGTGTTTGGTTTACATAACAACGCACATGTAATGAAAAGAAAAAAAAGTAAGCACTTGTTCTGGGGCTACGGTTGTACGTTTTGGGCAAAAATATCATTTTTCGGGTATTTCGGTATTTTGGGCACTAACTGTTTTATTGCAAATTAAAGAGAAGCAACTTACCGAACAGGTAAGAAAGCTGGGTTCTAACATAGGAGACATAGGTTCAAATCCTCGGTCATGTTGCAGATTTGTTTACGTCTGGGGTAAAAATTAAACCCTAACCGAAAAATAGTCATGGCGACAGCGCAAGTCAGGCCGCTCTACATCCTCAGCTTCAAGAACCCCCACCCTCCTGCCCACGCCCTGTCTACATCACAAAAAGTGGTAAATACAGTCAGTAATGACAGTTTTATTATAGTTTTAAATCAAAGAATCAAATGGTTTGGCCATGTCGTCAGAATGGAACCAAATTAGCCAGAAGATAGAGCGTAATACATGATACACGAGAAGAACAGGCTGCAAGGCTAAGTAAGAGCAGGCTACAAGGCAGAAAGCCTGTTCGTTTCTCAACACGCCTGAATACCCTGGAGAACATTTCCAAAAGACACCCCCCCCCCCCACCATATATATATATATATATATATATATATATATATATATATATATATATATATATATATATATATATATATATATATATATATATGTTGTCAGAGCAGTACCGCCAGCACTAAAAGCATATGTAACTATCTGTTCATTGATTTTAAAAAGGCTTTTGACTGAGTAAGGCATGCAGAAATTAATACATACGGTGGTGGTAACAAGTGATAAAATGAGCCTCGGTTTGAATATTGGGAAGACAGTGCCTAAATGTCGAATAAGAGTCAAAGGCGTTATTTTTGAACAAGTACAGAAATGTAAGTCGGCTCTGTGGCTAAGTCGATGTGAACGCTTCGCTTCGTAATGCCGGGATGCCAGGTTCGATCCCAGCTGCGTTGGTTTCGACAGTGGTATCAAGAAAGCCGACCGTCCAGAAGGCATTGGCAAACTACTGGATGTAACTTGCCTAGAGAAACCACACAACAGCCAGGGGCTGTTGGGGTTGGTTCTGCAACGTCCTGTAAAGGATACGCAACTAACCTAACAGAAATGTAAGTATCTGGGTACACAGATAACTTCCGATGGAAGGTGTATCACAGAGATAAAGAATAGAATAGGACAGGCCAAAACTGCATTTTATAAGACGAAGAACATTTTGGGCACTAAATCCATATCATTGGATGTTATGAAAAGAATTCTCGCAAGCAAAATAGAGCCAGTTTTAACATACGACTGTGAATTCTATACAATTAATAAATAGGCCGAACAATATCTTGAAGCTTCGGAGCTGTGGTTTTACAGAAGAATCATTATAATTCCTTGCACAGCTAAGAGGAGTAACTCAGATGTTTTGAAAGAGGCAGGTGCTTGAAGACAACTTATCATCACAAACATCAGAACGAAACAGACATAATTTGTTGGTCATGTAATGAGAAGAGGAGTCGCCGTGGCGTAGCGGCTAGACGCTCGAGTTCGGATCAGAAGGTCCTGGGTTCGCTCCCTGGCGGAGCCGGACTTTTTTAAAAAAATGACCTTGACTTCCAGGTCGACCCAGTCTTGAGTGGGTACCGGGTGCAGTCTCGGGAAGTAAAGGTGGCTGGCGTGATGCTGACCACATCACCCATCTTGTGCCGAATTGACTATAAAAAATATAGGTCCAGCCCTATATGCCCTAAAGGCGTGGAAAATGGACCTTAATTTAACTTAATGAGAAGAGGGAAACTGGAACATGTAACCAATGGATAGATCTGTGGAAGGAGAGACAGAGGAAGACAGCGAGAGAATATTTTTCAGTCTTTTGTCATGGCATGGAGAGGTGTCAACACACGCACTGATACATGCAGTTGCGGATCGCAGATTTTGCAGAGGCATGATCGCCCATTCCAGTCGGCTAGGCACTTGACGATGATGGCATGCAGCACTCTGGGATACTATGAAAAAAGTACGACATGAGTAAAACCCTCTTACCTAGCGTAGAATAGCTTTATGATAAAGCCAGTAGTGCTATCGCGCTAAACGGACAAAAAGGGAGCTGGTTGCAAACAACAGTAGAAGTCATACAGGGCTGCCTCGTCACACCAACACTGTTTAATATCTTCTTAGAAAGAATTATGACTGACGCCCTAGAACAAAATCATGGAACATATAGTATAGGAGGTCGAACTGTTAACAAACTTAAGGTTTGCAGATGACATTGACGGGTTGGCCGGGGAAGAACAAGAAATAGTCAAACTTGTAAACCCACTTGATGAAACATGGACCAGGTATGTCATGGAAATAAAGCAGGTAAGACTAACGTGATGACTAATAACTCAGCTGGAATAGCTACACCAATACACGGCAAAGGTCACAAATTAGATTAAATCAATCATTTCAAATATTTAGGATCCATTTTAAGTGCCCCAGATCCAGACCAGTAATCATGTCAAGGATTGCCCAGGCAACATCAGTCCTTGCCAAACAACAAATATTATGGAGATCCCCAAAATGTTTCATTTAAAACTAAGCTAAAAGCACTAGCTATTATTAGTACATTTGTTTATTAGTTTTGAAATGTGGACCTCAACAGCTAAACTGGAAAAGAAGATGCGAGTATTGGAAATACGATCTTTCAGAAGAATTATTGTCATATCATACAGAGACCATACCATACATGACGAGGTTCACCTAGTTATCCAGCATGTTGGCAAATATGGACCTCCTTTAACTACAGTGAAAAGACGTAAATGCAATGGTACGGACATATAATAAGATCTAACGACCTCTCAAAAACAATACTACAGGTCTCATTAGAGGGGAAGCGGAGAAGAGGCAGACCAAGAAAGATCTGGAAACAGAACTGGACAGACCTTAGGCATGCAACCAGGAAGTCCATTGCATCTGGAGGAGGCTGATCAGACAGTAAACAGCAACTGGTGACCCACTGACACAGGATCATCATCATAATCATTATCAGCAGCAGTCTCATCATTATTATGCAGTTGTACTTTTATAATTCACATGGGCTTGCATTCTAGACTTTCACTCCTTTCTATCCTGTGCAATCCTTTCACCCTTTCAATTTCATGGATAAGATCCAGTCCAGCACCTTTGGCCTCCTTCATCAATGTTCGTCCTAGAAGTTTTTTGGACCTCTTCTTTCCTTAGTCCACTGATAGCCCACTGCTATGTCTGTTTGGAGATTCTCATACCTTCATAATGTGCCAAATGTATTGCCATCTTTCCTGTCTAATAAACTTTTATAATTTCTTCGCCTTTACCCAAATAATTTAATTTAATGTTAATCAGTATTTTTTAAAGTTCTTTTTAATTACTGGTGCCATTCGAATCGAAACTCGTTGCTTGCTGATGAAGATGGGGACAGAGCGCCCATGGGAGTGTCCCGAGTGTTATAATGTCGATTTTTAAATGAACATTTAACGTTCAGTATTTTTTATTCATTTTTTTTTTCGAAAGTATTGAACAATCGTTCCATGTAGGTTTGTGGTTATAAATAACAGCATCATTTAAGAATGACATTCAACCCCACCAAGAGATAAACACCCGGTGATACAAAGTACCACCGTGCGGATGAGCATCACCCAGGGAGAGGTCCCAGAAACCCCATTCAACAGTTAAGCTATATTAGAGCTCCCGATAAAAGCAAAGAGGGAGCCTTTAAATAACGAAAAATTGCGTCCCGTATCGAGACGACAGATGATACAGCATCACTTAAACTAAAGTGTCGAGTACAACAAATAGTCATCTCGCCTTTTTTTTTTTTCCATTTCGAGCACCACCCCGGCTGGAATTCCGTTTACGTCATAACCGTCTTCGGGAGCCCTTATAGAACCCACGGCCAGCTCCAGATTTATAAGGCCGTACAGCTCAAACGGGAATTCCCGTTCTTGTGGAGGAATTGAGTCCCTCTGCGTCCACAGTTTTTATCGAGATGTATACACAAATTAAACTACAGTTTCATTGATTTTCTACATATTTTTTAGAACTATACGTCATTTTAAAGGTAAATAAGTGTGCCAATTAAATATAACAATAAAGGCTCTTACAGACAAACAAAAATGCTTTTGCTACAGTCAACATGAACATAAACATCAGTAACGTTTAGAAGTAAACTAAAAGTTGTTCCAGCAAAAGTAAAGAAATAGCAGTGCTAACTCTTTGATTCTGAGAGGGTATTGTGTTTCATCAGAGGAGCGGGGTGGGGGAGGGGGAGCCTGGGGGAGGGGATGGGTGACATTTGTACTTTATCAAATTTAGCGCATAAAAATACAACTATAAAACATACACAAGTCATTATTAACATAAATATAAATGATTGATGGTTATTATTATTATACGTCCTGTTATAATTAGTAGACTACTACAACATATAATTATACTGTTATTTAATAATTAGTAAACAAGCACAATCAGTATGAAATTGATAGGTGCAATATTTTTTTCACCCAGAGTAGTTTTCTTAACAGTATTTCTAGCACTACTAAATATGTATCCTCAAGGTACAAACAGCACAAACAAATTTGTCCAGTTTCATCTTGTTGGATGAAATCAATTCCTTATCATTGCGAATTTTTTGGTAACAAATAGGCATAGGAAGTGTATGAACTACCAGAAGTTTCCGCAAGAGTTTACGGCCAGTTTTCGCGAAGCAAAGCAAAAGCCAGTTTTCAAAAATTAACACAGACCGTACAACTGCAAATATGCATAAGAAGTCGATGAGCAACCGGAAGTTTCCGCAAGAGTTTACAGCCAGTGTTCACGAAGCAAAGCAAAAGCCAGTTTACAAAAATTAACACAGACCGTACAACTGAAAATATGCAAAAGAAGTGGATGAACTACCAGAAGTTTCCGCAAGAGTTTACCCAGTGTTCGTGAAGCATAAGTCAAATGGTTATGGATTAATATTATTAGTGTACTGCTACAACATATAATTATACTGTTAGTCAACAATTAGTAAAGAGGCAAAGAGTGACTTGCTGTGAGAGGTTAGTTAGTAAATTAAATATTATTTTCATCCACTTACCTAGAGCTCCGAAATATCTTGACACAATGTATCCACATTGTGGTTGCACCATTTATGCACAGTCAATATGAAAGCAATAGTTTTCTTCAAACACAAGATAGTTTGCACCTGACAACTGTCGATATTCTCCAGATATGGCTTCTAAATTACCTGTTTGTATTATCCCTAAAAGTAAGATTTCTACATTTAAAGTAGAAAAGTAATAAACAGCCAGTTCCCAAAAATCCGAACTACTGACTAGAAACAGTGACACTGGCACACACATCACAACACGACTGTCTCCCGTGAATTACAATTAAAATTGATGTAATCCAACAGTTTATATGTCCACTTTACAATATCCGCTTGTCGATTTGTAATACAAATACAATTAAAACACAGAAGTTTTTAAGCATATTATAATGTCACAAAATGCAACATGGAAACGCTTGCAGTAACCTTTTTTCGAGGGGACTTAGCCAAAATGTGCCGTGATTCAGTTGTTATGACCAATATACAGCTGGACGTGATAGAACCTTGCGGTTAAACGGGGTTTATGGGACTCGTGCATGTGGGATTTCTTTTCTGAAGTGTAAGTAAAGTAAAAGTAAAGGTCCCTTTTCTACGCCTTTAGGCGTATAGGGCGTATAGGGCTTGAGCTATATTTCTATAGACCAATCGGCACAACATGGGTGATTTGGTGAGCATCACACCGGCCGCCTTTACCTCCCGGGACTGCACCCGGTACCCACTCAGGCTGGGTCGACCTGGGAGTCAAGGTCATTTTTGAAAAAAGTCCGGCTCCACCAGGGAGCGAACCCACGACCTTCCGATCCGAACGCGACCATCTAGACTCTACGCCATGGCGACTACCTTTATGAAGTGTCACCTGGTGTTAATTGCTGGCTGTGCTGTCCTGGCAGGGTTAAACGTCACTCAGTGAGTACACAAAATGCATCTTTCAGCAGTTTTGCAACAGTATTTACTTTGCAGCTATTCAATTTTTTTTTTCAATTAGACACAGGAAGTCTAGACATGAAAGGAAGTCGAGTAGAAAATAACTCAACCAGGTGAGGTCATTTTATAGTTTCAGACATCCCGGAGTAATAGACATGTTGTACTTTGTAAATACGTTGTAAGTGATTGCTTAATACTTTATCTAAGTACTTCTACTTTCGAGTGTTTGCATTATTTATTATTTATCGCATACAATTTTTTTCTCTTCGAACTATACTATATGCTTTGGAGCCACTAAAGCAAGGATGGCTGCGGTCAAGCTTCTAGTGGAAAGTTGGGGTTTAAACTCCTCCCCCTCGCTTCCCAGCGGGAAAATGAAGGGGACAACAAAAGGGGGGAAAGGCGAAATCTGGTTCCATGAGCCAGCTACTAGATGAGACCATGATGGGACATTGTGAGCTGTAGATTTCATGGGAAATGCTTATTGTGTGTGCTCCCAAAGATTTGTTATCACCGCATGGGTTCCACCATTGGGACAAGATGGGGGTGGGGGTGGGGACAAATAGATACATTGCCTCCATAACAAGCATGTTGTTAAGGTCAAATAATTAGAGGTGTGTATTTTGAAGTCAGAGCGCATCTGCCCGAAAGACGAGAAACCGGTAAACTGCATTCTTTAGCTAGATTTGTGAAACGGATGTGCAGGCAAAATTCAATTTCTGGAAGAAGACTAAACTTCATAAGTTGACGAAACTCGTTATCGAGACTACTATTGTCGGTCCCCATGTGGGATAAAATTTTTCGTTATTTTAAGCCCCACCCTGCTGTTGTCAGGGGCCCTGAATATAGCCGGGCCATAAATATAGCCTAACGGCTGAAAGGGGTTTCTGGGACCTCTCCACGAGTGATCCTCATCCGCATGGTGACACTTTGTTTTACCTGGTGTTTATGACTTGTGTGATGTCCTGGTGGGGTACAACAAGAGAGAGAGAGACAAGTGGACGAACTTTCCCGCGAAGGTTATAGCTGGCGAACGCGGAGGAGGAGGAGGAGGAGGAGGAGAAGAAGAAGAAGAAGAAGAAGAAGAAGAAGAAGAAGAAGAAGAAGAAGAAGAAGAAGAAGAAGAAGAAGAAGAAGAAGAAGAAGAAGAAGAAGAAGAAGAAGAAGAAGAAGAAGAAGAAGAAGAAGAAACAACAGCAGACTCAGAAGCAGAAGCAAAAATACTTCCTCTTATCTATTATTGTGAGCTTCGATCTCCAGAGTAAACATGTTTACTTACTGTTTTTACCTTATTAGAACTCTCAGTTTATGCATGCTTTGTACTTGTTTATGTTCTTTTTTTTTTTCTTATTACAGTGTTATTAGTATTATTTTTTTAATTATTATTATTAAACGTCTTGTTCTGCCACAAAGGGACTACCATAACTTTCTGGGAAAAGCTAGAGCAAATGTATCAGCTGATAATGATTAGTGACGTCACACTACAATAGGCAGCTGCCAGACACAGACGACCAGCCAGCCTACACCCCTCCAGACTTGGTTTATTCCATGCGCCAACTCCATCATCTATAAATATGTATTCACAACAACATTTATATAAAGCTATAAACAATTTTCTGAATGGACATTTGTCATTAAAAAACAGAAGCAGTCCAATACTTGTGTTTATATGGATCTTGTGTTTGATTTCGGCCAAAGGTAAGTAATGGTAATTTAATATTGTTTTTACAGACCCAATAATGTTTTTATTTTTTTATTACTATGCTTATTTACGACTTTTGCGGTTTGGGGTCTTTGAGCCTGTGGATTTAAACCCGCATGGCTAGTGCTGTCGCCACGGACTGTACATGTTAGGATTTTTTTTTTGGGGGGGGGGGAAGAGGGGGGGGGGGGCTTCAAATAAAAACAAACCTACGACACTTACTGAGGATTCTAATATGGGTCTCCAGTATAAGAATCAAGCGTTCTTAACCGTTCAATAGACGCAGTAACCGACATAATTTGACGTGACGTAACGTGACCTGACGTGACCGCATAGTTTCAAAAGTTTTCATAGGAATAAATTATAAGTAATGTATTATTTTCATTAATTATTTCTTTAGATATTCACGACCTCAATTTTCGTATATCTGCTAGTTTCCTTTGATGTTTGACCTATTTTATTTTACTTTATTCCTGTGTACAAATTTGCCGCATTTTCATTAGTACTCTCGAAGGACCCTTTTCAAGCCATTGTGACATTTGCCAGATAGTGCTACAGTGGCATGTTATCACAGTCTCTGTTAACATATCCATAACCGATGCCATATAACATGCAATGTCCACACCATAACATTGAATGCCGCACCAACTTACGTGTATATAGTCGCCTCATAACTCCACATCTAATTTTCATAAACTCGATTTCCGCCGGAGCTATGGAGTTCGTACGCCTGTGTTGAGATCCTATGCAGCAACATCAATGAGGTACAAAATGAGGCGAGGGCAGGATGGTAAAAAGCGACGCAATAGACATGCTAGTAGGGTGATCAAAGGTCCTATTGACACCTGGGGGGTCCCCTTTTTAGGTGTGCCCCCATCGCCCCATCGGTCTTCTTCTTCTTCAGCCTTTCTAGTCCCCAATGGAGCATAGGCCCTCAACCAACTCACGCCAAGTCGTTCTAACTTTTGCTATTGCACACAGCTCTCCCTATGTCCTCCCTAATTTTCTAACTTCATTCTCCAGCTCCCTTCCCCGTATGTTTTTTGGCCTTCTAGTTATATTGTTCTCCGGTTTCATCTATGTGTCTCCTATCCAACGCCAGCGTCTTTTCTTCACCTCTCGGTCTACTGGAGCTTGCTTAGTTCTCCCCCAAAGCTATACATTCGTGATTCTATCATACCCTTTAATCCCCTCTATTCTGCCTTAGTCGTCCCATTGGTACTCTTAAAAAAAAAGTCAGTTGGTACTGTTCTACCAACATTTTTTTTTACCTCGAAAACAGAACACATGCTAATAATTATATCTGGAGACCTTATAACATCAAACAGTTTTAGCTACGTGTTGTTATAATAAAAGTATCAATAATATTAATAATAATTGCTGAAAAATTATTCCTGGGGGGGGGTTGATCTAGTTAGAAACGAGTAGCAGGTAATGACCTGGGATGTAAAGTGACGGACGGGTATTGTATTTGTAATTTACCCCCAACGGAAATACCGAAAGTCTTGGGAAAATCCAATATTCTAGAGGTGTTGCTGTTTGGGGTTAGGGGATTTCCTTTGTTTGGGGTGAATTAAAAAAAAATAACCGTCTGTCACCTTTACATCGCAGGCTATTACCTGCTCCCCATTTTAGACTACATTAGCCCGTTGAGCTTCTTCTTTTTCTTCTTCGTCGCGTTCACCGCCTGTAAACTCCGGGGATATTAACCACATAACCCACAGAGTGTCCATTGGTCTATACAAATGTTTATCTAGTACGCCAAATGTACGCTGAGGTACCGCTGCCACAACACACAGAATCGCTTGTCACACAAGTTTTGAGAACTCTGACATTACTGCGGCAGATTTCACAGCTGGTACAGACCAGCATGTACTAACAAAAAACACACATACAACCGCTATATGCTGTACATGCATCTCGCAACAATGACAATAAGAACCTGCTCTCTAGCTGTCCCAGATATAACAGAACTTTCTCGGCATAGATGTCTATGTGAAACATTAGACCACGATAAGCAAGCCGACAAGATTAAAGCGTAGATGTGAGCCGCTGAAAACAACAACTTTGTATCAGATGTTCTAGTTTAACCAGCATCTTTTTTGTTTTGTTTTTTGCCTGGCATTTTCGTTGTTGATTATTACAGGATCAACCACGAGCTAGGTACTAAGCTGAGTGCATGATAGTACATTGTGAGCCATGAATTTCATGGGCATGTTTATTGTCTGTGCTCCTGGAGATTTATTCCTGAGAGGCATAGAACCAACAGTCTGCGTACAAATAAGTCAGATGTGTAAAAAGGATGTGCACGCAAAACTCAGGTTCTGGTGCAGGACGAAATTCCAGAACTGGACGAATA
Organism: Candidula unifasciata; assembly: GCA_905116865.2. NCBI lineage: Eukaryota > Metazoa > Mollusca > Gastropoda > Stylommatophora > Geomitridae > Candidula > Candidula unifasciata. Next base: position 272,303 of record CAJHNH020007935.1, read on the forward strand.
ATCAGAACTTTCCGCTAGAGTGAACAGCATGCGAACGTCAACGAGAAGACGCACACCAATCAGCATTGGTTTACCAGTTTGTTAGACAATTTTACTTTTAAGAAGTATAAACAACTGCCACCCAGCGGCAGACGATCATGAATGTGTCGAATCGGTAATAGAACTAATATTATGGATTTATAAAACTGAGCTTATAACCACAAGGGGGCCGCCATATTGTAGCAGCACCCAGCTCGTCTGTGGATCTGGTCATAGTTTCAAATCCAAACGAGGCTTGACTTGTTTTCAAAAATGGCCTTGACTTCTAGGTCGACACAGCCTTAATTAAATGGGAAGCGGATTGACCGCATCACCCACTGAGTGCCGACTGTTCTGTTAATATAGGTCTAGCTATATGTGCCCAGTATGCCCGAAGGCGTGGAAAAGGGTCCTCCATTTACTTATAGCCTCTAAACCACAGATGTGGACAGTATCAATCACTTCTTCTTCTTAACTTCTTCTTCTAATAGTCCATGCCGTATGGCGTTGGTACTCATGTCTGCCCACAGTCTTCTGTCTCGTGTACTTTCAGTCAACTCTGACACAGATGATTCTCCCATGCCATGATGTTAAACTGCCCAGCATCTGTTCTCTCGGTCTCCCTCTGCTTCTCCTCCCCTCCAAACTTTCCTAACGCCGCGATGTACTTCAGTTGTCTCACTCTCACCACATGACCAAAGAATGAAGATTGTCTTACCACTAACCACTTACCAGTTCACTAATACAACTTTGTCATCATATCGGTGTCTCTAGTTGCTGCGGCTCCGTGCACAGGAACAAGTGGAGATAACTGTTTGTCGGACTGCAGTAGCTCCTGTACGACAGTCGCTTGTCAAAACGGAACTAAGGAATGTAAGAATAGCACAACGGAGGAACAAGTTCTCGGTACAGGTAATTACATGTCACAGTGAAATCCAATTACTGTGTGGCCCCTGGGTCGAGCAGCCAGAATACAAATGGTTAGCAGATCATTTTATGTGACACTAAGAACCTGACTGACTAAATAACCTATCTGGTGTTAGAGGAATGGAAATATACAGGGCCACTATGGTTGCCATAATTTTAAACTGTTTTTTTTTTAAACTAAAAAAAAAAAGGATTTAATACAGTGGTCTCCAATCTGGAGAGGAGGGGGGGGGGGGGTGGGGGGGGGGGTAGGAGCGCTAGAGGGCATCATGAAGTTCCAGGGGGGGGGGGGGGGGCCGTTAAGCAATGTTGGAAATGAGTACATTTGTACTGGTTAAAATATATTATAGTTACATCATTTTTCTAGTTTAATTATAAATAGTATAATTTTTAGACTATTTGTAAAACAAAAAGACAAGGACTTTTTCGTTTTTATAAGCAGTTTGTACAAACCTAATTAATATGATAACACGGACATTTAACTAAAGATTAAGAACACATTCCTTCTATTGTTTATAAAATTTGGTTATTTTGGGTGAGGGAGCGGGGGGGGGGGGGGATTTAACTGCCCTCACAGTTTTATCTCCAACCTCCCAGTTATGGCCCCTGGTACTCTACAGGGGGTATTTATTTCCCCAGTCGACACGTGTAGTCATTCAGCTGAGAAACAACTGACCCGGCTTCTTCGAGATACCAGCTAAGTGATTTTGTGTTTCTGTGTAGTATTGTTTCATTTGTATGTGCTAATGAAGGCTCAATAGCCGCAACGTTCACGTTTTGTATGTATTTATTATATTGTGAAGCTTGCTTATATACTTTTCGTTCGGTTTTATATCTTTTCTTGTACTAACCTTAAAAAGGTTGGAGACCACTGATTTAAAGGTGTGGCTTCTTAAAATGTTCAGAAACGTTTCAAGGTTTAGTTCTTAGTACATTTCAATATAGACGCCATTTGTGGCTCTGGTGATGTCTAGTCAGTATTCAATCTCCTCTCACGTCTGCTGAATCGTGTTCAGAGTTACAGCTGCAGTTGCTGCAGTGACCGTCACTTTAATGTGCTTGATGTTTTTATTTTATTTTTTTCAGCGCCGTTTGAAGCCTCGTGGTCACAGAAGGTAACCAGAAAATGTAAACTCCTCTGAGCATAGTCTTAGTCCTAGTTGAGGTTTCAACTCCACTGCAGTCCGATTACCCCACACTTGCTCCGCTCCAGTGCTAGTAAAAATCAAATGAAATGTCCCTCACTGTCCCATTTGAAAAAAGGGTGAACAAACAATTAGTCCTGACACAGTAAAGAAAAAATGAGCACTCGATAAATGCATATAGCAGTTGCTAGAGGCGCCAAAGCCAACTGTCGCCACCAGAATGCAGTTTGATGGAAGTAATCGGTCACAGTAAGTTAGATATACTCATGTAAAATTATTAATTAAGGTGTTTAATCAGCCTATACGTAAACCGGCACCAGCCATATTGTATACCACTATTCAATTGCTGCACAAATAACAGGCATTTACCATGAAAAGTACAACTCACAGGGCTGCACCAAACACTAAACTTAGTAGCCCAGGCAGCGAAACCGTAGACTACCGTCTCTATATGGAAACGGCATTAGCAAAGCTCTGTCGGAAGCAAAAACAACCTCGAAGTCAAACATTCTGCCATAGCTACTCCTTAATTGACCGGAAGCGTTCTGGACTTATTTAGAGGCAACACGCATTCATCCATTACATACTTAATTTACATTTACACATTTAAGGACCAGGAACGGGTATAAGTACGTACACCGAGGTACCACTGTACTTTTAAAGATAATTTTTATAAAAAGTTTGAAGGGGCTTTTTACAAAATTATGGAGTAGGTGGGGGCAGTCCCAGATTCCGGGGCCCAATGGCACTAGGTTAGCACATGGTGTATCCTTCATGTCTGGGCGTCGTCCCCCTTGTAAGATGCAATTTTACGTTTTTTTTTTTTTGGGGGGGGGGGGGGGGGGGGGTGGGGTGGGGGGGGTGGGGGGGGGGGGAAAAGAAGCGCCACCCTGGCGGTTTCCGGGGGCCGCAATATAGTGTGACGGTTAAACGCGGTTTCTGGGACCTCTCCACAGGTGATCATCATCCACATGGTGGCACTTTGTGCCATCAGGTGTTTATCGCTCTGTGTGATGTTCTGGTGGGGTAACAGTTTACTTAATTGATGTCTAGGCGTATAGGGTTATTATATCTATAGTGACTATCATCGATATATTCAGGTTCGTTGCGTAGAGAGTAACATGTTTATATACAACAAATATTGTCAACAGTATTGTCACTCTGTGGCTGAGTGGTCTCTATGTATAGCATCTGCCTCGAGTGCTAGAGGCCCGAGTTCAAACCCCAGTCAAGGCTAGGATTTTTTTACGTGGACTTCTACTAATTTCCCCTGGTCCCTGGGAAGACCGGATGCGCGTGTGTTTTGTTGCACACGTAAAAAATCTCTTTGCAGTTCAAAATCGACAACAACAAAAAGTAGCCTAACAGCGCTGACCGGGAAAAATTTAGAGTTAAAAATCTACCCAAAGTATTTCAGGATCCTCGCCGGTGCAACGGAGTTCATGCACTGCGCTGAGATTCTTCAGACTCAGGTTTGGGTTAGAAGTAGAACGGAGCACTTAGGGGTTACACCCGTGTGCTATGATATTGATCCGTTGAATAAACGAACAAACCATCTTCAACAGATAATGAGGAATATGTACCACCAGGACCAGAGCCGATCTGTGAGAACACAAACGAAGAATGTAAGAATACCACCACTGATGCAGCGATTCCAAACACAGGTAAATAACATTAAGAACAGCCTTACAGAAATAAACATCAGTCCTAATAGTGTTCTTGACAGAGCTCACAAGCGAATTTTACACACCCCCCCCCCCCCCCCCCCAACACTTTGCTGAGGTACAAGCTAGAAGAGAAGAAGAAGAAAAAGAAGAAGAAGAAGAAGAAGAAGAAGAAGAAGAAGAAGAAGAAGAAGAAGAAGAAGAAGAAGAAGAAGAAGAAGAAGAAGAAGAAGAAAGAAGGATAAGAAAAAGGTAAAAAACACCCTATTCTGACTTCTTTTTCTTTTGTCCAATATCAGCCTTGAGGTTTAAAGGATGATAGGCAAGTGCTAGAGTTAGAGTGCGCTCGGTTGTTTGATATGTTGTGATGTTGTGAAGTCTTAGGTTGTCGATGACTCCTTCAATCCATATCCTGTGAGTCTCCTTCCGCCTCTTGGTGTTTCCATCCTCATGTTGTAAGCTCTCGCTTGTTAACATCTTTGAATTCACTCTCCATAAGTGGCCGAACCATCTTAGTTTTTGTATAATAGATCTAAGAATGCTTTGAGAAGCATTGTTTAATAGTTTTTATAACTTGTTGTTTCGGAAACGAGCCTTTCTGGTTTTGTTAGCAGCCTTCTCAAACATCGCATTTCAGGGGTGATTAATTTTATCTCATGCTATTTGGTTAACATCTAAGTATGAACTTGGTAACCTCAAGTTTGAATAAGGATTGCATCGATAATTTGTCTCTGTTTTAAGTCTCTGCTGGAATATCTGGGTTCTGCAAGCTTGCAGTGAGTTAATACGTAACATTGCCGGCTTGTTGGGTAGTTGTTTCAATCTCTCTGCTATCACTGAAGCTACGGAATGCGTGTTCTGTGCTCGATATTTACTTGTAAGGCATCCTGAGAAAAATGGAGACAAGTATGCTTTACACAGAGTGGCATGCAAAGCTTCAGAAATTCAGGGTACTTTTGATATTTTTTTCTAGGGTATGCAGGTGTGTTAGAAATCGAACGGCGGAACAGCCACGCTGGCTTTGCGCCACTTGATGGTAAATCTGTGTATGAAAAGTTATGTGTTGTCAAGGCTCTTTGGGAAGGTAGTGAACATGCTGAAGCACACTTATATTCTTTTGATCTGAAAAAATATTATCAACAAATAATATGAGCTTTTAAAATCAGATGATTGTCATGCCGTCAGATACTCTATTTAACTAATAATATTTCTTTCGTGTTTTTTTTTAAATGCAAAATTTTAACAATTTGACAATTTCCGTATGGAAATTTAAACAAATGTATTTATACATTTACTTTTTTTTAAAATGTATATTTGATTCCTTTTATACAATATTAAACAGTGGCTAACAGTTTTCTGAAACAGCAACCCCACTAATTTTATCTACGAGCCGTTTAAAAACGTTTATATATATATATATATATATATATATATATATATATATATATATATATATATATATATATATATATATATATATATATATATATATATATATATGTTGTCAATAGAAACGGAAGAAAACATATCCCTGGAACAAATAGGTGAATGTGATGGGGAGCTGAACGAGTTTGGAGACTGTGAGAACATTACCACAGAAGGAGACATCTCACTTGCAGGTAATCCCAACAATTGTTAATGTCCAACATCTGATACCACTGATGAAATTATTTTATACAACATTTCCATTCTCTTCTTATTGAACTATTGTTGACATAGATTCACAAACCCCTGATACAATTTATCAATATCACTATCATCCTCATCATAATCGTCGTTTTCATCTTCATCATGTGTTTGACTGACTTGAGCAGTCATACTTTCTCAGAATTTACTACCGCCAACAGCTGGTATCACTTCGTATACTGACAGCATTCAATGCCATGACGAAAGACTGTGTCAATGATACCGTCGTTGGCTTTATCTTACCTCATCTTTCCAGGCTGTCAAAACATGTAGTTTTTTTTTTTCCTTCCTCCCTTGAATGTCTCTAATATGATACATTTCTTCTTTTTTTTTTTTCTGATCAAGCCATTACTACTCCTATAGACAAGTTTCAAGTATTTATATTGTACTTGTTGTCAGTATACATTCTGATTTATCTTCAGTAAGTTTTTTACATCAACATTTCAAATGAAAAAAAAAAGTACAATACATAATGGAGTAGATGGCATTTAGAAAGTAGCCTAATGTGAGCCAGATTCATTAATAAAAACAGACTGTAGCGAGAAAATTGTTATTGGAAAGCAAAACATTTGGACAATTTATAATTAACTAAACAGTACGAGCCTTCTCTAAATACCAAATGTCAGGGTTGCCAAAGTCTGCCAAAAACTGGGCACAAGAGGAAAGGAAGAAGAAGAAGAAGAAGAAGAAGAAGAAGAAGAAGAAGAAGAAGAAGAAGAAGAAGAAGAAGCAGGAGGAGGAGGATGAGACGGAGGGAGGGAGAGAGAGAGAGAGAGAGAGAGAGAGAGAGAGCAGGAAAAGGAGGAGGGAGATAAGAATTGAATATATTATGACATGTATTCCTGTTCACGCATGATACATTGTAGATACATTTCTCCAATGTTTAATGTAAAACTGATCGCAAAAGCTTCAAGCATTTCTGAAGACATTTTTTTTGACAGGTTTCCTGTGATGTAATAAATATTGTTTGTCTTCACATACGTTTGAGGGAACTGTTGGAACACGTTTCCTCGTATATGATGTAAATATTGACGACATAGTTTCAAATATCGACTTCATGAACAGGCTTTTGAGTTGATAGAAACAATTTGAAGTCGCCTGGATCTAAACACTTGTGCACGAAGAAGTTTTAAAAGAAGGTTAATGAACAAGCCGAAAAGCTGGCAATTGATGTACCAATGAGTGCTGAAAGAAGCATGGACAGAGCTGACAGCATCAACACTTTACGGACTAGATTGGTGAATAATGAAGGATCTCTGAGGCTAACACAACTGCGTCTCCAAGGTATACAGCTCTGCGAAGCATGCCTGTGTAATTTTCGAGGCTAAGACAGAAAACACCGTAGCCATCTTCTCATGAGAATATTCAGTAGAGGTTCCTTGGAGTGGCTGCTGCATTAGAGGATTGAGCACACATTGAAATGCCCAGTGTGCAGTGACGTAGATCAGGATAACATAACACCATATATGTCTTCTTCTTCTTTTTTTGCCTTCGGTTTCGTATGCTCAGATCAGACCATTAGGTGGGTTGCCTCTATGAACTTGCATGTCAGCAGCAGGTGGATCATGGTTTCCCACACTTTGCTCTGGAGGCCAGTTGTCTTTTCGAAGTTGTATGCAGAGTGGGCGTATATATGTTTGAAGTAACTATTGTAGACACGCTTCCTCAATCCGTGATGTCATCAATATTGCCACAAAAGTTCATCAATCAATTAATTAGTAAGTCTTTTACAGAACGTCGATCTCTTCACGGCACGTCTGAAAGTCTCTATCTCAAGCCAATTCTCCAGCCCTGTGTGCTTTCATAGCCAATGCAACTTTGGTGTGATTTGTCCACATTCGCGGAGGTCGGCCTCTGCATCGTTTCCCCATAACTGCACCCTCCATCACCGTTCTCTCCAGACCACCATAGGGGCTTGACATGGCTAAAATACATCGGTTTTCGGGACAGGATGCTGTTTATGAGCCAATTCTCTGTAATGTTTAGGTCATGTCGAAAGTCGGCGTTTGCATTCCTCTTGGTTCTCTGTATCCTTTTCGGCTTGCGAATAAAGTTTGTAGCGATTTATAATGTGGTAATTTCCCCTTGCTTTCCACATCCGGATGGTTGAGCATCTCAACCTTCTGCAATATTTTAGATTGCCTGGGCAGCTGAGTGTCCTGCTCTGTGGTGTTATCAGCAGAGGTGTCCGCTTATGTCGACGGATAACATAGCTTCAGATGCCTCTCAAGTAATTATTGTAGACACGTTTTGTTTATAAGCGTTTAAAGCACTGTCGACATTTCCTTCAGACATGTTAACAGGAGATGAATATTAAATCATCGGAGTATTCCCATAAGTGCCCAGTCTCCATCTTCAGCAGCAATTAAAAAATTCCAATTCCGATGGCTCCAGTAACAGTCTGATTGTATATCCGTCTCGCCTCTCACTTAAGTGGGAAGCGACGGTTAGATGCCTCTGGTAACTCCTCGCAGCACTATTCTCCTCAGACAGTAATGATCTATGTGTGCCTTCGCACTGTTTACTAGCTATCTAAAGACCCTTACACCATCTAACTTACCAGGCATCACTTTTACACCAACTGGCTCAGACAAAAATAATAGTTATCATATATAAAAACAATATACCTTACTGTTGCAACTTATTGTCCTCAGAGGAAGAAGACACCACACAGGTTTCTCAAGTTGTGGAATGCAGCGAGGGACTGTACGGAGATAACTGCAGTCTTCCTTGCCCCTCAAACTGTGTAGGTCCAAAGTGTGATCTCGTGACAGGAGACTGCAGCAAAGGATGCAGAATTGGTTATCAAGGCTCACAGTGTGCAGAAAGTAAGTTGATTTGGACGCGCTGAAAGTAGATTTACCACGCCCAACTTGAGTGTATGACAAGGCCCTAACACCCACCCCCCCCCCCTCCCCTTTTCCCCCAGCAACATACCAAACTGTGATTTAAAAAGAGGACAATAGATTGCGCAAGAAGATGAACAGACAGTTTGGAGATACGTTTTGGTCAGAATACGTACTTAATATATAAATGTCTGTGTTACCATATTAAATAAATTTTAAACTGTAGATTTACAACTGCTTAAACATGTCCTTGGTGTGTTGTGTGATAGATAGCTTTTTGTTGTGTTTTATTTAAAGTTAAACTGTAAAATACTATAACAGATTTCGACAAATACAAATGCACCCAGTTTAAAAATTACTTGACGCGCCCCTTGAAACCTCCTCTCCCCTCCACCCTCCCCATCCCAGACATAGGAATCCCGGCCCATAGTCAGTTATGGCTGGGGATGACGTTTCTCCTGTCGACGGCACAAAGTTTAGAGCAGTACTGTAGAGACAACGGCTTGCCCAAACAATACGATTCCCTCCTTTCGGCCTGCTTTGTTTACTTCAAAGGTAATGTAACACCAAAGCATGGAAACGAAGTTGATGAGGATGATGACGTTCAACCCCACCAGGACATCACACCGAGCTGTAAACATCCAGTGGCACAAAGTGCCAACGTTCGGATGAGGATCACACAGGGACAGGTCACAGAAGCACCGTTCAACTCATAGGTTGGGTTATATTAGGGCTACCAGGAACAGCTAGGGTGAGGCTTAAAAAAAAAAAAAACACAATCGCTTCCAACATTGGAACGCACAGTTCCAGTTATACAACATAATAAAAAGGACTTGGAGTTTCCCTACTAGACTAGTTGTGAACATAAGTTATTGGCAAAAGTTTTTTGTTTTTTTTTAAAAGTTTTTCTTAACATCTCAGTGATGATAATCAAACAGCTACAAATCCCAGAAACCCTGTTCAACGTATGACCATGTAGCACAGTTATACTGCGGCACCACAAAAACAGTTACAAATTAACTTGTAGTCCGGGATAGGTGGGCAGAATGTGAATGGCCAAAATACCGCCGTAAAAAAAAAAATTTTTAATCTATGAAAATCTATGAATAGATTTTTAATACAGTTCCTCATGTTGTGGCCATACAATTTTGTTCGTTGTTACCTCATAACTTCAGTGAATGTGCAGGCGACCCTTGTAAAGGGTCATTTCCGTCATTTCCCTTGAGTGTTCAGCATCGGTCAGATAACCCCGGTAACTCCTCCCCGTAGCTTCATTCTCCTCGTCCGTAATGATCTTTTTTGTGGCTTTGTTTTAAAGTACATAGCTAACATGTTTGTTTTTGCTGTCTCAAAGTTTGTCCACCAGGATTCTATGGTGAGGAGTGCACGAGCAACTGCCCTAGCAATTGCGCCACAAATGAGTGCCATCATGAAAATGGGTATTGCCTCAACGGCTGCAAGGAAGACTACTGGGGGAGTGATTGCAGTCTCGGTAAATCTCTGTGTTAGTTCCCCTGCATTTTCTTCTCACTTCGATTGCATTTAAGATTCATATCATCATATTGAGTCGCCGTGGCGTTGGCGGCTAGACGCCTGCCTGCGGGTTGGAAGTTCGTGGGTTCGCGTCCTGACAGAACAGGATTTTTTTCCAAAATCACATTGACTCCCAGACTGACCCAGCCATAAGTGGGTACCAGGTGCGGTCCTGGAAAGTAAAGGCGTCCGGCTTGGTGCTGACCACATCACCCACCCAGTACCGATTTGTCTACAAAATAAATGTCTAGCCTTATTCCCAATACGCCTAAACGATCGTTTACGTCCTTCTTAGGACGTAATTTTTTGTTATTTGAAGCCCCACTCTGGCTTTTGCCAGGGGTCGCAATATAGGCAGGTCATCATTATGGCCAAATGTCTGAACGCGGTTTCTGGGACCTCTCCACGGTGATCCTCATCCGCATGGTGGCACTTTGTGTCATCGGGTGTTTATCGCTTGTGTGATGTCCTGGTGGGGTAGAAATTCAGTCAGTCAGTCAGTGCCTTAAAAATCCGCTATTCCTTACGTCTTTTTTAATTTTTTGTTATTTGAAGCCCCACTCTGGCTTTTGTCAGGGGCCGCAATATAGGCAGGCCATCAATATGGCCAATTGTCTGAACGCGGTTTCTGGGACCTCTCCACGGTGATCCTCATCCGCATGGTGGCACTTTGTGTCATCGGGTGTTTATCGCTTGTGTGATGTCCTAGTGGGGTAGAAAGTCAGTCAGTCAAAGGGTCCTTGTACATAGAATCAATCATATGGTTAACCAGTGCCTCCCAACCTTGCTAATGTCATGCCCCTTTAATACAGTTCCTCATACTGTGGTAACCCCCCCCCCCCTCTCCCCCTTTCTATAAAATTGTGTTCGTTGCTACTTCAAAACTTCAGTGAATGTGTGTTTTCCAAGGGTCGTAGGCGACCCTTGTAAACGAGTACATCCGTCTCGCATTTCCCTTGAGTGTTGAGCGTCGGTCAGATCCCCTTGTAACTCCCCGTAGAGTCATTCTCCTCAGACCGTAATGATCATCTGTGCCTCTGAACTGTTCATTGGCTCCAAAAAGGCCCTCACAACGTCAAGCTTGTTATGTATCAGTTCACAACCAAGTGTTGCAGAACATGCCATTCCATCTGCCTGCTCATTTCCCGAGGCACCAGCATGACCTGGAAAAAACATCCAGACCCTAACTACCCGGGACCTCTGAAGCGATGCTCGCTACTCCGCACGGAGCATGCATGTCTTAACCTTTCTCAGCATACTCTGTGAGTCACGTACAATTACGACATGTGTGTACCGCTGATTCCCAATCCAGCGGAAGGCAGCAGTGACTGCCTCCACCTCTATTCTTAAACTAGATGATATCATATGCCAGGCTTTGTTGCACTAAGCGATATCCATTCGTTTTTGCTACGAACCCCCATGCACTTCTCCCAACACAGAGCCATCTGAATAAATAATCACATCACCTGGGCGGGAATTCTCAAGAATCATTTGTAAAGCAAAGGATTTGTAGTTAACGAGAGTGAGGTTAAGAATTATTCCTTGTACATAGCCTGACGATCCTGTTAATTCAGAGGGTCTTTTAACAGTTTTTTTTCCCGTGAGGGTTGAACAGAATGTCGTTAAGTAACTTGCTATTATTAGTAGTTCCTTCCCCAGCTACGGAAAGTAAGCTACATCGGGGTAGCACTTAGTATAACCGTTACTGTGCTCCATGTTTCACTTTAATGTGGTATCTTGATGGGTTGTCATCCAAGATGGAACTCTTGAAGTCCCAGAGTGTCCAATTTTAAGGAGCAGGGTGAGTGGGCTAGGCGGATAGACAATATTGTTGCTTTTCATATTGGAAAATGTTTCGTTGCCCAGATACTGAGCTGAGTGCTTGGTGCAAAACTATGTGCTGTGGATTTCAAGTAGGGTAATTGTAGGATAATTGTTCCCCCTGTTGTGCCCACGACGGCTTTGTGTTGTTAAGTATACTAAAAATGGCGGGGTGCTGATTACGTTTGGAATGGCGCGTGCTAATGCAGTATTGCATACACAATGCCAGCCTTCATAATGGACTGCTTGCATCAGCAGTGAGCTGCAAATATCGAGTGCTAGTGCTGGCACATTTGACAGCTGCCTCATGCATTTCATTTTACGTGTGTGTGTTTCAAAATTATTTTTGCTGGGACTGACACGTTTTTCGGTAGTTTTCAAATAGGATCGTAAAGCACATTTTGTGTGATTTTCGCTGGCACAGGAATGGCGCAGTTATGGGGCGTTTAGTTTGCAGTGATGTTGGAACTTCGACTAACGACTAACTAACGTCTTAAGTTATACAAATGATGATGTTATCTTATGTTATGTTATCACAATCGAAGTCTTTGCACACCAGGCATCCCCATGCATGCTCAATCCTCTGATGCAGCAACCACTCAAAAGTACCTCTACTCATTGTTCCTAGGAGGAGTTGGTTATAATATCTCCTGTCGTAGACGGCATAGTCGCTCTTCACCAAGCTTAACTCCTAAGTCACGCAGTTGTGTTAGCATCAGTTTCGCAATAATGAAATAATAGCATTGAAAAGAACTGTGCGAAGAGGATTTAGAAGATTCAATGTAACAAAATAAAAACGACGAAAGAACAATACAAGTGAAACAATACAATTGAAACTCTAAACAATAGATTATAATATATTGTTGAGGGTGATGTATGTATTGTTCTTCATCTTCAGTTGGCGAGTTCAAGGATAATCCAGAGACCACTCAAGATAACTTTTACCAACATCTTTCAGGTTTGTGTTGTGTTGTTGAAACCTTACCACTGCTTGTGATGTCTATGATAATAATGCCATCCTTATGACAGACTGGACACACAACCACATACATAAAGAGGCGTACACTCACGTGTACACATACAAGTTTATGTACCACTAGTACTACTCGGGGGAGAAACAAGAAAAGAAAATAGAGACTTTTAGGCTGAAATGCTATAGGAAGATTCGCATAATACTATGGACAAGAAAGAGAAGAAATACTAGCATTTTAAAAGATCTGAACATCAAGGACGGTGACTAAAAACAGCATCTTGTCTCGGAAGCTGAAATATTTTTGTCGTATTAAGCGTTACTGACTTGAAAAAATAATAGCAGAAGGCTTGTACCAGGAAGGAGGGACAGGGGCCGACCAACACAAAGATTGACACAGGATATAAGTGACTCCATGAATATGAACATTTTTGAGGCGGAAGAGTTGACGAGAGACCGAGTTTGACTGACTTTCTACCCCACCAGGACATCACACAAGCGATAAACACCCAAAGTGCCACCATGCGGATGAGGATCGCCGTGGAGAGGTCCCAGAAACCGCGTTCAGACATTTGGCCATATGTATGGCCTGCCTATATTGCGGCCCCTGGCAAAAGCCAGAGTGGGGCTTCAAATAACAAAAAAATTACGTCCTAAAAAGGACGTAAGGATATAAATCATGCAGACCGTGATGAAAGTGACGTTCTGCAAAGGACCTGCTACATGATAATGAAATATTATAAACATCTCTCTCTCTCTCTATATATATATATATATATATATATATATATATATATATATATATATATATATATATATACACACACACATCGCATTTTCCTTGTATTGCTGAAATATGTAACACCTATTTGGTCTATAATTCTTTTATTTACGACAGCTGAAAGCAAAAGTGTGCTCCTCTACATGCTGATGAGTAAGTACGAAGAGACTTTGGAGAAGGCTCAGATGGAAGTCAGCAGAAGTATTCGGCTAAGAAACAAGTTGAGAGTCATCATGGGCGGATAACTGCGTTTCCTCTACACAGAGTTCCTGACCCTGCGTGTGTGAGACATTCACAGATTCATGCTTCTGGCGTACTGGTTGTTGTCTTAGCTTAGTTCTGCTTGGGGATTGCTTCAATCACACACTTCAGTCGATATATATATATATATATATATATATATATATATATATATATATATATATATATATATATATATATATATATATATGACTGTATTCAATGGTACGCAGTACCCGCATCTCTTTAATGCATTTTTTTTTCAACACTATTGCAATATACACTAGTTTGTTGTTTGTTCATATTTTACATTTTCATAACAATAAATCACTTATCGGTAGCTGAAATATTTTGGTTAAATCAGGCGCCATTGCGGATTGAAAAAGAATAATAATAACAAAAGGCATTGCGCTGAGAAGGAGGGGCAGGGGCCGACCAATAGGAAGATGGGTACAGTATATAAGTGACGCCTGGATATGAAAGTCCATGAGGCGGGAGAGCTGACGAGAGACCGAGTTTTTTTTCTCGGGCAGATCGTGATGAAAGCGACGTTCTGCAAAGGACCTGCTACGTGATGATGATGATATCGCGTCACCTAAACGCTTTTTTTTTCTTCCACTGAATTTGACACCTTTCTTTGGTGAGTATGTTTTGCATCGAGATACCTTTGCTATGGTAATGTTACACATACACCCACAACTGCACCCATTCGTTAAAAAAAAAACACACACACACGCACGCACAAACACACATCCATGCACAAACACACACATGCACAACGTGAGTATCTGGATTGTTAGTATCAGTAAGCATGGCTCAAACGAAAGTTTCAGTGCTTTTGAAAACTGTTGTTTGATTAAAGATAGCTCTTTGACTCTTTGTACGAAAATTGTATAGGTAAGGGATGGATGACAATTGGATTTTCCCAAATTGTAGTTTGGCATATATTGTTTCTAGAGCAGATTTTTGTGACAACATGAAAATCGAAACACCAAGAGGCAGGGGAAGACCAAGAAGAAGATTTATTGAAGGAGTCACGGACAACTTGAGACTTCATAACATCACGGCATATGAAGCGACTGAGCGCGCCCTGGCTCGGTTGCCGATCATCTGATAGACTGCGACGCCTAGCGGCACAAGCAGATTTTGACAAAAGAAGAAGAAGTAGTTTGGCAGTGGTAGATAACAATTTTATTTTCTTTCAATTTTATATCGTTTCTTCATGAAGATAACAGTTTGGCTGTGACATATGACAGTTAGACTGTCAAAACAGCGTGGCTGTGTCAGAAGACAGTTAAATGGTCTTAAATGACAACTGGATAGTGTCAGATGACAATCTGACGGTCCGGCATGGTAGATTGCCATCGTATGACATTGTGACAGCAAAAAGACGACAGTTTGACTGCGCTAATTTATTGACTGAGACTATGTACGTCATATTTACGACCTTAACTCCACGAAGAACTGCCGTCATTGGATATCTCTGCACATTTCGTAAAATATTTTAATTTCATGCCAAGTTATGTCTGCATATAATCCTATTGCTGACACACCACCTTAGTTTAAATGTACTGTTAGCGTTTTATGCCTTTTTCTTTCTTTACTGCACATAAATATTAAAATACGTATACAACGCTAATTTTCGTGTTTCCACCATACTGTCCATTTGTTTGCGTCTTTGTGCTTTGGTTACTAATATCCTTGTTAACGCTTCATCCCCTTGTGGGATGCAATTTTTATTTATTCTGAAGCCCCACCCTGGCTCTTGTCAGGGGCCGCAATATAGCCCGGCCATAAATATGGTCTAACGGTTGAACGCGGTTTCCGGGACCTCTCCACGGGTGATCCTCATCCGCATGTTGGCACTTTGTGTCACTGGGTGTTTATCGCTTTGTGTGATGTCCTAGTGGGGTACAACTTACATACATACATACATACATACATACATACATACATACATACATCATAAAGCATCATTAAACTGTGTTTGAGTCAATCAATATAGTCATGCACATTCTTAAATACTGTGTATATTCCGTCTATTCACAGTAATAAACATTCCTTTCATCTAATTTTCAAACATAACCATTCCTAAATGTTAATGTATTCATACTCAATCTGAAGTCATGCACATTCTTATCCGTCTTGTATAGTATTATTATGAGAAGTATGGGGTTTCCAGCGCATTTAGTGCATTTAATTGAAAATCTTTATCATGAACAACAAGCAGCCGTCAGAGCAGCTGGTGAAACATCAGATTGGTTCGAGGTACAAAAAAAAGGGGGGGGGGTGAGGCAGGGGTGCATTCTCTCACCATATCCATTCAATTTATACGCAGAAAATATAATGAGAAATGTCAAAAATGACCAGACTTGTGACAGTTATGATCTGCTCAAAATTGGTGGCAACCCTATTCTGGAACTCCGCTACGCAGATGACACAGTCCTCCTTTCGAACAGCGTAAAAGGAATATAAAATTTAATATTGGCTGTCCAAAAGCACAGTAAAGACCAAAATCTGTTCTTGAATTTGAAGAAAACGAAAGTAATGTCCACAGATAAAACTGGCTGTCACCCAAAAATAACAATAAACGATGATTAAATTGAAAATGTCACAAACTTTAAATATCTAGGCTCTATAATAAACAGCAATGGAGACTGTTTGACATAAATTAAAAGGAGAATAGCAAAAGCAATGCAAAGATTGAACAGCGTTAAAAGTCTATGATTAAGTACCAGCAAGGAGATCAAAATTAGAATTTTGAGAGCATGCATCTTCCCTGTGACGGATGTGAGTCGTGGACTATCTCTCGGTCCTTAAGAAAGAGAATAGGAGTTTTTGAGCTGAAATGCTATAGAAAGATTCTCAGAATATCTTGGACAAAGAAGAGGATATATACTGACATCTTGAAAGATCTGAACATCAAGGAAGATTGGCTAATAAACAGCATCCTGTCTCGGAAGCTGAAATATTTTGGTCATATCAAGCGCCACGACGGATAGGACAAAATTATAGCAGAAGGCATGGTAACAGAAGGGAGGGACAGGAGCCGACCGACACGAAGATGGGCACAGGATATAAGTGACTTCTTGAGTATGAAAGTACATGAGAATTGGTGAGAGACCGAGTTTCTTTCAGGCAAAAACAAAACCATCACAAAAATTGTATTCAGCAGTACTTGTGAACCGTTGTCAAAGGTAACGAAAGAATTCGAGGTGTCAATTGGAACAGTTCAAAGCATTGTTCATAAGAAACAATATGGGCAGATATTTTTTACAGTGGGTATGATGTAATGAACAGGTAAACATTTGGTACTGCGGAAGGGATTTGTCGTCTACCAAAGTGCTAAAATGCTTGCCAGAATGCATGGGGAGACTTTTTCTAACCAACCTATGGTGCAGAATTCCCTCAAAATGACCAGTTTGTTTAACTCTTTATGTTTCTTTCATACTTTTGTAATAAATCCATTGGAACAAGTTTTTAAATTAACGATCCTTATTGACAACAACAGGAGCGGTATGAAGAAATTTTCACATGTAAAAAATTAAGCATAACGCTGGATTTCTTTTGAATTACATCTAATGACAATTGCAAATGTACGGTATTTATGTCACTAATCGTAATTCAAAACAGTTGCACCGATACGGTTCTTAGTTATCTTCCGCTAGCCATTTGTTCATCCTGCTAACTTCTCACTACATC
Organism: Candidula unifasciata; assembly: GCA_905116865.2. NCBI lineage: Eukaryota > Metazoa > Mollusca > Gastropoda > Stylommatophora > Geomitridae > Candidula > Candidula unifasciata. Next base: position 289,636 of record CAJHNH020007935.1, read on the forward strand.
TAGTTCCCCACAAAAGGTTACTTTCCATCGGCTGTTAAAATTGTTAAGACGTATCCTCTTCTAGATGCCAACTTTCTTTGGTGAATCTTTCTGTTGGCTCATAAGCAGCATCTTGTCCCGAAAGCTGTGGTGTTTTGATCATGTCAACCATCATGGCGGCCCAGAGAAAGTGGTGGTGTTTTGATCATGTCAACCATCATGGTGGCCCAGAGAAAGCTGTGGTGTTTTGATCATGTCAACCATCATGGTGGCCCAGAGAAAGCTGTGGTGTTTTGATCATGTCAACCATCATGGTGGCCCAGAGAAAGCGGTGGTGTTTTGATCATGTCAACCATCATGGTGGCCCAGAGAAAGCGGCGGTGTTTTGATCATGTCAACCATCATGGTGGCCCAGAGAAAGCTGTGGTGTTTTGATCATGTCAACCATCATGGTGGCCCAGAGAAAGCTGTGGTGTTTTGATCATGTCAACCATCATGGTGGCCCAGAGAAAGCGGTGGTGTTTTGATCATGTCAACCATCATGGTGGCCCAGAGAAAGCGGCGGTGTTTTGATCATGTCAACCATCATGGTGGCCCAGAGAAAGCTGTGGTGTTTTGATCATGTCAACCGTCATGGTGGCCCAGAGAAAGCTGTGGTGTTTTGATCATGTCAACCATCATGGTGGCCCAGAGAAAGCTGTGGTGTTTTGATCATGTCAACCGTCATGGTGGCCCAGAGAAAGCTGTGGTGTTTTGATCACGTCAACCGTCATGGTGGCCCAGAGAAAGCTGTGGTGTTTTCATCATGTCAACCGTCATGGTGGCCCAGAGAAAACGGTGGTGTTTTGATCATGTCAACCGTCATGGTGGCCCAGAGAAAGCTGTGGTGTTTTGATCATGTCAACCGTCATGGTGGCCCAGAGAAAGCGGTGGTGGAGGGTACTGATTCAGGAATACGAGGCAGACAGACCCAGACCTCTGCACAGGTGGAGTCGATACAGGACATTGAAGATGCAATGGTTATGAAAGCACATAGGGCTGGAGAATTAGCTACAGAGGTAAAGACTTTCAGGTGTGCGGTGACGAGAGCGACGTTCTGCAAAGGACCTGCTAATTGATGATGATTGCTGCTATGGTTATTTTTACTGGCAACTGCCAGTTTGCAGAATTTAACTACCAGGCTTTCAACACTTATTCATTTCGGCTTGCATCCAAAATAAGTTCAACCAATAATAACTACCAGCGAACGCCGTTGGAAAATTCTCAATGGCTATAACCCCTTCCCTAACCTTTTTTTTTCTTCCGGCGTTCGGCAATCAGGGTTGATAAATGTGCGGAAGTGACGTCAGGATGTCTGTGGCGGATATTAAAACATTAACTTTTTCAGTTGCCTGCGTATTACCAGGTTTAAAAGTGGAAGTTTTAGATCAGGGCTTTTCAAATTTTTCGTGCTGGTGATACACTTTGAATATGCCTTGACATAATTTAGCGACACCGTTATTCAGGCTACTAGCAAACGAGATGTTAAAATAACCCCTTAGATGAAATACGGGCACCTTTATTAATTACGTTCACGCGGCACACCTCCACACTGCAGCTGAAACACGAATATGTCGCAACACACATGAATGCAAAAGTTTGAACAATTTCAAAAATCCTAGAGAATAAAAAGCAGAGTGTATCAAAATAAAAATGACACTTAACTAGTAAATCCTTATAAAGGAGATGGCTCCATAGCACACGTGGCATTGTCATAAATTATTTTTTATTGATCCAATGTTCCAGCACAAGCATTTGAATGCCGGGACGGGCGATAGGGAATTTGGATGTAAATTCTGGTCTGAGCAGAGATTAGCATGTAGCCCTAATACAGCCCAGCGTTGCTTTGCGTGCGCCTAGCTAATTCAAAACACCAAGTTAGCTTGACAATCTTACTAGACACGAATACGCTCAGAAAGAGCTTCGCATGTTTGAATTCGTTAAGGGCCTTTTTTCCGTGGATCGAGAAGGGGGTGACAAAGATAGGGAGGGAGGGGGGACGAGAAAGAAAGACTAAAAAGCAATTATTCAGGGCAGTATTAGAATAGTTAGTTCGGTGCTGTTCACATTTCTAGGCCCATGATTAGAATAACTTCCCTTGCCATTCATGCCTCCTAAGGTCGCTGGACCTTTCCTATGTTGCGGAGGAGTCCTGTTTTCCTTATTGTAAACGGTTAAACCGTTGCCTCTTTTCTCGTCTTCTCGCCGCTCGCTTGCGTGATTATTTTCACATTTTGCTACCTGCGCGACGGTTCAGGAGCATGGAATCAGCGATATTTTTGCTGCCTACTCTCCTTTTAACTGCTTTCTTTCTCTAGGGAAGAAGCCAAACAAACATGGCAATAAAAAAAAAAAAAAAATCACAGTTTCGATTGCCAAGAATCGTTGCCTCTGCGGCGCTTTGCCCTGCAGTCTTTTGTGTTTAATATCTTCTCTCTTGGTCTATCCCTATCTGTCTTCTCCGCCAGTTTTCCTGTCTTCACTTCGCAATCCTTTGTTCCAATTCTCCTGACGTGCTCCCCCCCCCCCCCCCCCCCATGTGGATTATCTGTTCTATCGCTGGTAACTATTTCTCTGCTTGAGAAAATGCTATGGTATTACAGACTGTCTTTAGCATTGGTTGGCAGTTGGTCTAGGGGGAAGCTTGGACAGGCTGACTGCTCTTCTAATCCGGCAGCTTTTGCAGCATTCTTTCTTCCAAACGCATTGATGTTACCTTTTCTTTGGAGTAAACAATGCAAGCTGAGATAGGAATTATCCTGCATGTGCAACACATGATCTGTACAAAAATGCCTAAACTTTATGTTATAGGTAAAAGAAACTTAATCTCTGGCTCTCTGGCCCATAATTGATCATGGCAATGATAACAGAAAACATGGTTACCGAAAAATTAGGGTCTGAGCATCTAATAAGAAGTACGATACATACTCGCAGTGCCAACAATGGTCCGGAAATCCTATGTTCTAATTGTGGAAACATTTCTTAATGCGAGCGGGTCTTACTAGTCAACTGGCTATCAGAATGGGTTATTATTTCCATGCGGGATATTCTAAGAAGAGGAGGGCAAATGAAGAACCTGGAATGATATCATCAGGAAATTGACAGGACTCGGTTATCATACACTTATTCATCAAGCGGAAGACAGAAAGTTGGCAGGTTTTATGTGCTAGTGCTTCCATCAATACACCTCCATGACCCTAATGGGTCAAGGGTTATGTTATGTATGTAAACTATAAGACATACTATAAAAGTGTAACAGTATCATCTGGAAAGACTTAAAAGTACCAAAAATATCAACGTAGGCGGTAATAAATTACAGGACATATTTAGTACCCTTTTGATCTTTCAGTGTCTGTGGCTTAGGCGTTGCGAACGCGCTTCGTAATGCCGGGTGCCTGGTTTGATCCCACCTGCGGGCCTTACGCATTGCATTGGTTTCGACAGTGGAATCGAGAAGCCGACCGCCCAGAAGCATTGGCAAACTTCTGGACGTAAACTTGCCTAGAAAAACCACAACAGCCAAAAAATGCTATGTTTGGTTTTGCAACGTCCAGTAAAAGATACGCAACTTTATTATTTATAGTTTCTCACCATTCTTCTATAAAGTTGTATCTCTGCGGCTTCCATATAATTTATAAATACTTCGACTGATCATCATCAAAAAGGCACTGAACGTTCGTTCGCTCGTTCGTTTGATTTCAGTTAGCCACGTTCAACCTCTGACAAAGGAGCTAGCTCCGTCCTGGGTCAATATCAGTTATAATTATGGCAACAAATTGTGTTGCTATGTCATTGTGTAGTTTTTGGTGCTATTTTTAAAAAAAATGTCTTCATTGTCAATCTGACCGGTCAGGTCATGCCCGTCTCATTGTGCATGCTTAGATTTGATTAGTTCATGTATTGAGCCATCCGTTGGTGGTGTTGCTGCTATTGATTGGTCTATCTTCTGAGTTATGCATGGTGATATTGTTATACCAATTCTTCGGGTTGTTTTAATAGTTGTTACCATTATGGTTCGCCCATCCATGTATTTATGAAAAAAAAAACATAAAATCGATCACGTAAAACCTACTGTGAGCAGTAACGGTTATAACAGCGGTCTGGTTTCTTTGTGCCAATTGTGTTGGCTAAGAAATATTAATTTCATCAAAACTAATGACTTGGACTGGTACTCTAGTACCCAGTGAGGGCTGTTGGGGAGGGGACTGGTATGCACTACACACACCCACACACATATATAGACATACACGTACAATTACACACACGCATAACATACACGTCTGCAGGCCCATGTGGGAATGCATGTATGCATGTTTACATACACACACATGTATATATACACGCGTTTAAGCCCACGTGGGAAAGCACGTCTAAAACAGGAAATAGAGGGGTTGAGGAAACGAGATGTAAAAGAACAACCCTAAGGCGAACGTTGATGAGAGAAGTAAATGAGCTGATCTAAATTTCATTAGTGATATCGAAGAGACTGCACTAGACATAATATTTTTCTTCTTCAACAATGCGAGCCCTTGAGGTTCATTGCTGCAGATATCACCCGCCTCCATTCGTCTCTCTGGTTGGCTTTCTTCTTCAACATTCCGACCCCATGAGGTTCATTGCTGCAGATATCACTCGCCTCCACTCGTCTCTCTGGTTGACCTTCTTCAACATTCCGAGCCCGTGAGGTTCATTGCTGCTTGAGTCTCTCTGGTTGACATATTCCGAGCTGCATTGATATCACTCGCCTCCATTCGCCTCTGGTTGACCTTCTTCTTCAACATTCTGTCTTGCTGCAGATATCACACGGTCTCTCTGGTTGACCTTCTCTTTTGAGGTTCATTGCAGATATCATCGCCTCCATTCGTCTCTCTGGTTGACCTTCTTCTTCAACATTCTGAGCCCTTGAGGTTCATTGCTGCAGATATCACACGCCTCCACTCGTCTCTCTGGTTGACCTTCTTCTTCAACATTCCGAGCCCTTGAGGTTCATTGCTGCAGATATCACTCACCTTCACTCGTCTCTCTGGTTGGCCTTCTTCAAAATTCCGAGTCCTTGAGGTTCATTGCTGCAGATATCACACGCCTCCACTCGTCTCTCTGGTTGATTCTGCATTCACCCTCATTACCGCAATATCACCTGCCTCCATTCGTTTCTCTGGTTGACCTTCTTCTTCAACATTCTGAGCCCTTGAGGTTCATTGCTGCAGATATCACACGCCTCCACTCGTCTCTCTGGTTTGATAATTCCGACCCTTGAGTTCATTGCTGCAGATATCACTCGCCTCCATTCGATTCTTCTTCAATTTCTGAAGGTTCATTGCTGCAGATATCACACGCCTCCCACTTTCTCTGGTTGACCTTCTTCTTCAACATTCCGAGCCCTTGAGGTTCATTGCTGCAGATATCACTCACCTTCACTCGTCTCTCTGGTTGGCCTTCTTCAAAATTCCGAGTCCTTGAGGTTCATTGCTGCAGATATCACACGCCTCCACTCGTCTCTCTGGTTGACCTTCTTCTTCAGCATTCCGAGCCCTTGAGGTTCATTACCGCAGATATCACCTGCCTCCATTCGTTTCTCTGGTTGGCCTTCTTCAAAATTCCGAGTCCTTGAGGTTCATTGTTGCAGATATCACTCGCCTCCATTCGTCTCTCTGGTTGACCTTCTTCTTCAACATTCCGAGCCATCATTGCTGCATCATCATCACTCGTATATCTGGTTGACCTTCTTCTTCAACAATCATATTGCTGCATCCACTCGTCACCTTCTTCTTCAACATTCTGAGCCCGTGAGGTTCATTGCTGCAAATATCACCCGTCTCCATTCGTCTCTCTAGTTGACCTTCTCTTTCCAGTTGGTGAGAACAAGTGTTTGCAGGTCTTTCTGGACATTATCTCTCCATCGTCATCTTGGTCTGCCTCGTGGTCTGCGACCATTTAGCTACCTTGTGTGTACAGTTTTGACTCCTCTGTTGTCTGACATTCTCTCAATATGCCACAGCCGTTTCACTCTATTAGCTCCCATGAAAGTATCGCCGTAAGACTGAGTTTTGGAAAATTGTTAATAAAGCTTCATCTCTTTTAGTTGTGCTCCAAATTTCAGAGCCATATAAAAAGAACAGGATAGAAATATGCTCTGAGCCTGTGTGACATATAATGGCACAACAGGACACTGAATAAATGAATTATCATACTTTTTCTTGTTCTGCGTTCTTCCTAAGATGTTAACGTGTTGTGCCCGTTTACAGCATCATCATCACCACCACCATCATCACCACCACCACCACCATCATCATCATCATCATCATCATCATCATCATCATCATCATCAAAAGCCTAGCCAGCTGGCGAAGGCTTTTGTGCATCTCCACAGATCTTGGTCTTTGGTGCTCTAGATCAATTCCACTGATGATATTCCTTCATTCAGCTGTCTTAATTAAGCCATCCGCCATCGTTTCGCTTGGTCTGCCTCTGCCAATTCTACCATTGATCTTTCCATTCGCCACGATATATTTCAGTGCTCTTTTTTTCCCATCACATGACGAAAGAACGTTGTCTCCGTCTCATTGTTGTATAGAACATTCTACTTTCTTTAGCCATATCCAGGCAATCATTGTTAGTTATTCTGGCAGTCCAATGTATTCGCAACATTATTCTTAAGAATCACACCTCAGTTGCCTCCAAAATTTTCTTAATTTGTTTGCTCACAGTCCAAGATTCACTGTCATACAACATAATAGGTTCGATGTAACATTTCTGTTCTCGTTTTCTGATGTTTAACGAGAGTGATTTAAAAAAAATTTTTTTTTTTTTTTTTACCTAAGATACTGATCATCTTCTAAAATGCAGTTTTGCCTGACCAATTCTACTCTTAATTAGTGTCACATATCGTCCATCAGATGTTACGAATGTCCCCAAACAGTTGAATTATTGACTTGTTTAAGCACTTTCCCCTCTATTGCTATGTCACATTTTGGAGTTATCTTCTTCGTTGATATAACCGTTGTTTCTGTTTCTCATTGTTACAGCATGGCTGCGAAATTTGTGCCTCTCTCCTGACACATCCAACTTCTGCCGGAATTTGTAGACTGTGCTAGCCTTCCCGAAAACGAACATACAACAGCTTAATTTAAAAAAAAAATATAGAAACTCCCACAAGCGCTCCATTCCCATCTTCAGCAGCAAGCGAACAGTTCCATTTCCAGTGTCACCCTAACTGTATGATTATACATCCATCTCGCCTTTCCCTTGAGTGTTGAGCGTAGACCAGATCCCCTTGGTAACTCCACGCAGCGCCATTCTCTTTTGACCGTTTGACCGTAATGATCTATTTGTGCCTCCATACTGTTCACTCGCTCCCATCTAGCTTGTCATACATCATGTTACCACCAAGTGGCGCAGAACCGGTATGTCTATCTGCCTGCCCATTTCCCAAACATACCAGCATGGCTGGAGAAAATAAAGGACTATTCTCCCACCTGTGAAATACTGCTCTCCTCTGGACTATTTTACTTTTAACGTCTTTTAACACACTTTTTATTTGTTCTTATCTTGGCGCCCACTTACTTGAAAACATGAATTGCTTCATACCAATTCATACACAGCCTAATTTAAAAAATGCAAGGAGTGTTTTTTGACCCAATTAATTAATGATTGTAACAATTACACAATAATTACCACCAACATTTGATTTGTTTTAATGCAAGGCCTTCAGTTCCCTACCCCTCCCCCTAGTGTGTATATGTGTGTGTGTGGGGGGGGGGGGATGTCTTTATTTTGAGCTTGGTTAATATGGAATTGTGTTTTCCTGCTTATGTCAGCAATATCCGGTTTGGCTGTTTAGTACACTGTGATATAATAAGTGCCAAATTATTCTTCCGTCAGATAATCGATTTATATATTAGTTTAATCGTGACTTTGACAGCTTTACATTTTTTTTATAACCCTCTGCATTTCTTCTTTTCTGTTCCAACTTTAAATGGCTGCTGACAAGTTGAATTGTGACTTATATATATAGCTAGGCTGCGTTTCCAGCGCCCTTTTACTATCATTCCCTTTGTGGGATGCAATTTTTTGTTATATTAAGCTCCACCCTGACATTTGCCAGGGGCCTCAATATAGCCTGACGGTTGAACGCCGTTTCAGGGGCCTCTCCACGTGTGATCCTCATCCGCATGATGGCACTTTGTGTCCCCGGGTGTTTATCGCTCTGTGTGATGTCCTGGTGGGGTAAAATTTACTTACTTCGGCGCCTTTCGGGCATAAAAGTAAAGGACCTTTTCCCGGGTTATCGTGTGTTTTGGGCTTAAAGGGCTCGAGCTATACTTTATAGACAAATCGGCACTCGGTGGGTGATGTGGTCAACACTACAACCGCCGCCTTTACTTTCCATCACTTCCCCGTTTAAGGCGGGCCGATCTAGGAGTCAAGGTCATTTTTGAAACAAAAGTCCGGCCCTGTCAGAACCCTAACCCCTGTTTTTCGGATCCGCAGGCGAGCGCCTAGCACACCCCCCCCCTCCCCAACCCGCTACCCCCACTCCTTATTTTTACATGAAGGAAAAGCTGGGCGACTTCATTGCATCGGATTCTTTTTAATACTTATGACTATACAGGCGCGCCAACGCAGAAGAAAAAACATGGCAGTTGGCGGGGGAGGAGGGGAGGGGTTGTTGTCCCACCCGCCACCTTAATATTTTATGGGGCAAAAATGGGGTGGGGCCAAGAGGTCTAACCCTAGTTCAAGAATAAAAATAATAATGTTATTAACAATAATATGCTGAATGGTAAATAAATATATTGGAAACAGGGTGAAAGGTAAATAAATAAATAAATAAATATATATATATATTCCAACCTCTGAACTTGAGAACTGTCACATATCGCTCCTGTCGCGTGCCTGATTTAAGGATTTCTCCTTACGAACCAACAGCACTCTGAAACAAATATGTTGAGTCGTTGGCTCGTATTGGTCTAAGGGATGCACCGTGGCCAATATACGCTCAACTTATTTCAGGAGTAGGGCAACTCAAGTTTAGGCACTACAAAATATATAATATTCCTAGGCACACTTGGCTGGACACCCCCACTACTATAAAAAGATAGCGCCCAGGTTATGATAGTCTACTATCATAACCATGTTAACACATATAACACTTATTGCTCACACAATCATCAAAGCTAGACAGTTAGAATGGTGAAATAGGGACACCCAAGTCAGCCATGAAAATGTTTGCATGTAATAAGTACAATATATATACATGTATTAATGAATAGATTCTCAAGAATGTTCATTGACTGAAACTAAGTATCAGTGATACAATCCAGATATTGAAGCAGCCAGATCTTGGGTCAGGCGAGTACATGAGTTTATCCTAGGAATCTCAGGGAGCTGCGGGAAGAGTGCATGCTAATGAATAAGTGATCACTTAGCCTAGTTCGTAGGTCAATGCTCCCCTCAGTCCATGGTGATTCGACTGTAGTTGACTCAGGTATCTATGTCTCTAGTTGATCTGGTACCGGTTGATTACTTCTCCATCGAGGCCACAGGAACTGCATAGGGACTCAACAAGTCTCTCTCACAGGTCAGGTGACGAAACTGCCCCAGAGCTCAACCAAGCTCTTGAAGACTGGTTCAATAGATTGATGACACAAATGTCTGTGTATGTATACTCGTCCTGAAGCTCACAAACACGCTCTTGCCATGCTGAGGTAGTGGCACCAAGGGCAGGACTAGGTTATGCTTGGTGCATAGAATGGTATGGGTTGGTGGTTGTACTGTGATTCGTCTGCCTGATCTCTACAGAGGTCTCATCCCAAGCTTAGGAAATCTTTCAAGATAGAAATGGAACTTTGAATGCGCCAAATTTCTACTTCGACTGTATACACGTCTTGACACTGGGATCAGGCGGAAGAATGCCTTTTTTAAAAACAAACCAGCGTCACCAGGAAAGAAGTTCCTTGTATTCATGAACAAGGAGTAAACCGGTTGACAGGAATTTCTAAATAAAATACCATAATTCGCCAACCTTCAGTTGCAAGTTTGAAAATGAAGATATATCAAAGCAACTAGAAGGTCAAGAAATGAATATTCTACTAGATAAAGGTATCGATCAATAAATATAAGGGACTATATACCTTTCCGGACGGGTCTAAGCTTGAAATTTTGCTGAGCGCGAGGGATATCAAGTCCCGACTCGTCCACTGTGTATGGTGGCTGCTCACCTCACGACAAGAACTAAACACGTGTCCGTACAAAGCGTCAAAACAAAACAACATGCGAAAGGAGGGAAAATGGGGGGGGGGGGAATTTAGCTTCGCCTTACACATTTTCTAGGAGGCCTCAAGGGGTTAAGCCTCGTATAAGTGCGCAATTAATTAAAATGATTAATACCGGTGTGTAAGGAAGTGAGCATGCATATGGACTGGCCGGTTCTGTGCCACTTGGTGGTGAACTGATGTATGACAGGCTGGATGTTGTGAGGGTACTTTGGGAGCGAGTGAACAGTGCAGAGGCACAGATAGATTATTGCGGTCTGAGGAGAATGATCCTGAAAGAATTTACAATGGGATCTGGCTGACGCTCGACACTCAGGGGAAAGGCGAGACGGATATACAATCAGACAGTTACTGGCACCATCAGAATTTTAACTCTTCGCTTGCTGCTGAAGATGGGGACGGAGCGCTTATAGGGGTGTCCCGAGTGCTGTGATGTCGATTCTTAATTCAACATTCGACATTCATTTTAAAATAATTATTATAATAAGTTTTTTTTTTTTAAACTAGAAACGAAAGTGCAGTTATTTAACCACAAATGGCGTGTTACAACAGAGCTGAAAAATGATGTCTAGACAAAAGTACCGTACTACATACAGCAAGAACCCCCTGAAAATAATACTAATAATAATAACAACATGTTAAATGACCAAAAAAAAAATATAATCTCATAAGGGATAACATAAAACAATATTAAAATAAGATTTTTATAATTGCTTATATATAAAAAACACACCTTTATAAAAGTTGGTTATTGTGGGAGGGGGGGGGGGGGGGGGTTGAGTTTCCCCCATACACATTTAAGAGAGAGAAAGAGATTTTCACAAGGGGCTTTAGCACCCAAATTCCGAAGTCTTGATTTGGATCATGCATAAAAATACTACTATTACTACTAAATATAATTAAGTGTATTATCCTTGATAGAACGTAATGAATAAACTAGGTACTAATCAGACGTATGCAATACTGGTCTGATCTGGGTATACTAATGGAACTATGCCACATGTTGAGGATAAAAACTCTCCGGAGAGGTGAAGTCATCACCGAAGGGAGTGGAGACTCCCTTCAGACGTTCCCCAGCATAAAGATTAAATCCAACTGTTGCAGGCCCGATTTTAGTGCCTGGCTACAGAGAGAATCAATGGACTGGCGTTTCCCCGCCGCGTCCATTGTTAATTTACGGTTATAGAATATACACACTAACAACTACCCAGTTCCAGTTTTAGCTAATGCAAATATCAAAATAAATAAGATATTTGTAAAACAAACTCAACGTAAACTAGAAACTGGAGGAGTTAATTTTAAGATAACCGCATCTACCAGAAAGAATGTACACAGTAGAAGGAATAGCTTAGATATAGGAGCAGGGAGGGAGGAGGGTAGTGTTTGACGGATGAGTAAACGGTGCTCACGTTGTGCGGGCGTGATTGCAATTGGTGGAACAGTTGAGTTAGAAACCCGTGGGCTTTCCCCTTGTCTATATGAAGTATTTGAACCTCTAAAACTGAAAGCGTAAAACGAGTTTTACTATCGCATAATATTCTTGAGCCAGAGCAGTTTTGAAGCATACTTTACAACTTCTTATTGAGAATTCTGAGCCCTCGAGGTTTATTTCTGTACATTTCACCCGCCTCCATTCATCTCTGTGATTTGTCCTTTCTTTCTAGTTGATGGTTCCAAGTGCCAGTAGGTCTGTCTTAATAATATAAATCCACCCTCTTATTGGTTTGCTTCATGGTCCACGGCCAGTTTAAATCAAAAAGCTGTAAATATTATTGATGATAAAAAAATACTCTGTTCTACCCTTATGGGTTTTAACTGAGTGAAATACTTTATAACAATAATTTTTGACTCACTTCGGATACTGAATATTTACTGCTTTTTTAAAACTGACACTTTTGGGCATACCCCTCCCCTCTCCCAGCATTACAGTAATATAAACTGAGGTGAGTACTGGCACTTTCTTTGAACAAAAAAGCTCTGTGTGTGTGTGTGTGTGTGTGTGTGTGTTGTGCGTGTACTCACACGCACATATATATGCTGAAATAGTCTATTGTAGTTTCAATGTATATCTTGTTACTTTATTCATGATGATGAGTAATTTGGTCAATGCTATCTTGTTCAACCCCTCTGGGTAGATTTAGTACCAGAATATCCTGTTCAATTCGCATGGTCAAAATCGGAACACCTACATAGTGTCTATTGTTTTCATTTTTTTTAATTGTATGTATGTATTTTGGGATATTTATTCAGTTATTCAATTTATTCGATTATAAATATGTAATGATAGGGACATACAATTTTTTTTTGTATTTTGTGTTTGTTTAACACATTGCACTTTTAAATATTGCATATATTCTGTGTTAATTATTTTAAAATAAAAACTATAGATTAAATGTGCAAAATATAATACATTTATTTTAAGTCTATTTCCCCCGAAGCGTGTACGATAAATAGAAGAGCCGTGAGTACAGTGACCTCCACCTCCTAAAAAACAGCAGACGAGACGAAACTTTCGTTCCAAGTTTGGTTTTGTTTTATTTCGAATCACGACTGGTAAGTGGCTTGTTGTTGTTGCTTCTTTACAAAAGTGTGTGCTTTAACTTGCAAAATAGAATACGAGAATTGGGTGTGTGAATTTATTGCAAATAAATTCGAGGAATGCGACCGGGTGCAGTTGCCCTGGTAATTACTTGCAGTCTACAAGGCGGCCCAGGAACTGATGGTTTCGGCTGAATTTCGGGTGTCTGTTTTTTCTTTCTTTCTCATAACTTGTTTCTGTGTATCACTGTTTATTTTGTTGTTATTGTAATGTTTATTTTATAAGATCGGTGTATTGTTGTATCGACATGTTCACAGATGTTTTTCTAAAAATAGTAAATAAATTTTCACGATTACGTACTCTATCAAATCTATAAATATAGTATTATATGGGATGAGTTTTACTCATCGCTTGAGTTGAGTTGAGCTGAGTCAAGAATTGACATCACAGCACTCGGGGTATTTCTCATCGCTTGTTAAACTGGTTTCCATGTGTATGGCTCATTGATGTAACAGGTAGTATAATTATTTACAAATGCTGTAGACGTTACAGTGTCCGCCGATGAGACATTTTGTGTTATAGAATTTGCGGCTATCTTACGAATACCGGTCCCAAATTATCGAGGCAGAAAATATACCCTAACAGGGCCTCAGTCACGTGTCAATTGCGCACTTCCGAGACTATACCACCACCACCGAGAGTATGCCGCGTGAGCGTGGATTTGGGCTAAACTAGATGGCTGGGAATCACGAGCAAATAAAATCAAGGCAGTTGCAGGAAATTCGGTAGCTGCTGCTCGTGAGTTCAAGCCATCTAGTTTAGCCCCAATCCACATGAGCGGCGTGCAGGATACTCTTGGCGGTGGCGGAAATGCGCAATTTAAGTCGCAGGAAGTGCGCAATTGACACGTGACTGAGGCCCTGTTAGAGTATATTTTCTAGAGAATGACACTTTTCCCCCAGATGGGTTGAACAGGATATAGTTGTTTGAATTACTACTACTATGGCATGTTTCTACATTTCTAAATTAGGCGCTTTTTTAATATCCTACTCCAAACAGGGGAAATCCACAGGATAGTCTAATATTTAGGGGGTGGTAGATAGGCTGCATGCAGTCTTGGGCCCTAGGCTGCACTCTCTTGTGGGACGTAGGTGGGTTGTGGTTAGGGCCAGTTCTAGATGTTTTAAACGCATCACAAAGCCGGAAAAACCCAGTCTTACCACCCTCTTAAACATTGTACTGTCCTGTGACCTCATCTGGGGTGGGATATAACGAAAGAACCCTAAATTATTAATTTCTTTGATAAACTGTCAATTTCTTGATTCCTAAATTAAATGCACTAGCAGAAGTACTGTTCAGGTATGAGGAGTATAGGATGTGCTGTGAAATAATCCCTGTCACTATTTAGCAATTTCATGATGTATACACCTGGATGAGGTAGCTGTTACCAGTGCCCATATTATAACTGAGTAATTCTGCATCTTTGAACAAACTCTTCAGTGATTATAAAATGAACAGCCCTAAGCTGCCTGCATGGCACTTCAACCTTCCTGACAGATGACAAACTTGCTAGTGGTATCAGGAAAATGTCATACCCTGAGTTGATAAAAGAAATGGCTATTAAATACATAACAACATCTAATAAAATATATATTCCCAGTTTACAAAGATAGATCCAAATGAAAAGATAACAAGCTAGGAATAGGATTAAACATTCCACAATGGAAACTGAAGAGAAACTATAACATATCTGATAATCTACCAATTTGCACTGCAGAAATGATTGATGTAATCAGAGCGCTTGAAATGGTAAATGACAACCCTCCCAAACTTGTGATAGTTTTAACGGATTCACTTTCAGTTCAAAATTATGTAGCAGACCAAACCTAATGAAAGAGATATGTCTGGCTACCACAGATCTAAACACAAGAGGATGCTCAGTGCTAGTTGTATGGATACCAGCTCATGTGCAAATACATGGTAATGAAGTTGCGTATAGGGAAGCATGGGCACAGGGGGCATCTAATCACTGATAAAAAAATGTATATCAAAGGAATGGTCCTCAAACTGGGACCACAGCCTGAAGGGTAGAAATTCACATGTCGTTGTTGAATGCTTCTAAAAGACAAAATCAAATAATAGATGACCTTAAAATACAGTGCAATCGAAAATTGCTTAGCCTGCAACTTGGATGGGGCTGCTTTACTTAACAGGAAGGGACGTGTAATTTATGCACTAAATTCAGTAGTACAGAGCAGTGTTTCTCAAACTTGTTTCGCCGCTGCACCCTTGTTCGGAAGAATTTGCTTCGCTCACACCTACCCTTAGCAGTCGTGTGAATACCTCGGAAAAGAAGAGAAAACAGTGCAGATTTAATGTTCATATGTCTTCAGTGTGATGAATTAAACTGTTTGGATGAATTTTTTATTATTTCCTTTATGTTTGTAGGAAGTTTAGTTAATTCTACCCTCAAATCACTTGACCCAGAAAGTTGGCTCCTGTATCTGTTTAATGTAAGCACATGTTGGGAATGCACTGCAACCTTGCCTGTAGCATTGTTTTCTGAATACACCTGCATCCAGAACTCTTCTTGGCCTTCTTCAAGGTATTTCTATTTTAAGCTGCTGTCTTTGCTGACCTCAAGCAGATTTTGAAAAGTTCTTGATTTGGCATACGCTTGTGGACCCCCTGGGTACCATTTCATCCAGTTTGAGAACAACTGGTATAGAGCAATATTTGCTGGAGTGTAGGAAATATGAAAACTAAAGAAAACCATTAACTAACTATATGAATCTCTGTAAACTGCCTATGACGGTGAACAACTTGTTGCACATGAACAGCCACAGAGACCTGCATAGCAAAGTCAAGCAGTTTATTACTACAGCTAAAATCAGTATATAGAAGGGTAAAGAGTGAACATGGCATCTTTGAAGAAGTTTTCCCTGTTGATAAAACTGAGGAGAATAATCAACTATTTCACTAAGGTAATAATAAATCCAACATGTTAATTACACAATGTTAGTAAGATTGTCTGATTATTTCTAGTACAGTTTCTTTCCTAACCCAAATCAAAGCAGTATATGCAAAAATACAAACTGCATGTTGGTCGAATAAATAATTACACAATATATAAATATAAAATAAATATATGCACTGAGAATTCAATTAACTCTGTATATCCCAATTATAGCCCTGGGGGTTGAAGAAGATATTTTTGAAAAATTACTACTACCTCAATTGCTGCCGCTTCTGCTGCTTCTGCAGCAGCAGCAGCAGCAACAACAGCAACACATTGCCATGTGTATATAGTATACTCAGACTAAATGTACAAAAATAAAACACTGACATCATACGTCTAATTTCTCTAGCTGTATAGAGGAGGACTGCCTCTTTTGTTTTTCTATCATTCAAGAAAATTCTTTGCAGTTTTTTTAAAACCACATCTCTGCTGCGAGTATGTCTGTGTCTCACATGCATGTAACAACAGCACAGGTTCTGTGTAAGTTTTTAAAAGGGGTAGAAAATTATAGGGAAGAGAAAATGTAGGTAAAAAAGAACAAATAGTTTATGTTAGCTTTACAAAATTGATCACAGTAAACAAAGGAGGTTGCGGCGATTAGCCTTCATCAGCACATAAAGAACAATACAGTACACATACACACAAATGCTCTATGAAGTGACTACATAGGACTCTAATGTACAAAATAAATGATACTCATCTGTGTCCCTGGCGAAAAAAACATAGTTCAAGACAATATAGCACTTTAACACTGTTGAGGTACATGGAAACACTTATTGACATTGTGAACCTTTGACTCAGAGATTCCATGTACCCCCTAAACAGACTGTAAAATAATCTTATTAAGAAAATACAAAAATATAGGGATAGGGATATACAAAAGTATTGACCACAGAACATGTTACAACCACAGAACAATCAAACTAGTATTCACTTAACAGGCAGATGGAAGCAGACATAAAGCCTAACTAGAGCTTTCATCTTCCAACATGATTTAATCATAAAGGATTAGCAGGGGAGGCAGAAGAGAGTTGAGCTGATGTTGGGATAGGAGAATCTCATTAATGCAGGAATGTGCTTGTTAGGAAAAGAAGCAGGTGTTTTTGATTATGTATATGTTTATGTGGCGGGAGGATTGTGGACAGGGTAGTTGTTTCTTAGTTCTAATAACTGGAGTTTTGTGATGGAGTAGTTTGTTCATGTTCAGTCTTGTGATGCAGTAGCTTATTCATATTGAGTACTATGCAGATTAGCTTGTTCATATTGAGTTTGTAGAGATTAGCTTGTTCATATTTATATTTATACAGATTTTCTTGTTCATATCTAGACTTATGATAGAGTAGCTTGTTAATATTGAGTTTTATACAATTTAACTTGTTTATATTGAGTTTTAAGATTGAACAGCCTTAAAAGTCTATGGTTAAGCACCAGCAAGGAGATACAATTTATAATTTTGAGAGCATGCATCTTCCCTGTGACTATATACGGATGTGAGTCGTAGACTATCTCTCAGTCCTTAAGAAAGAGAATAGGGGCTTTTGAGCTGAACTGCTATAGAAAGATTCTCAGAATATCTTGGACAAAGAAGAGGAGAAATATTGACATCTTAAAAGATCTGAACATCAATTAAGATTGGCTACTAAACAGCATCCTTTCTCAGAAGCTGAAAATTTTTTGTTATATCAAGCGCTACGACGGATTGGAAGAAATTATAGCAGAAGGCATGGTACCAGGAAGGAGAGGCAGGGGCCGACCGACACGAAGATGGGCACAGGATATAAGTGACTCCTTAAGTATGAAAGTACATGAGGCGGGAGAGCTGGCGAGAGACCGAGTTTCTTTCAGGCAGACTGATGAGATTGACGTTCTGCAAAAGACCTGCTACATGATGATGATGATATTGAGTTTTATGCAGATTAGCTTGTTCTTATTAAGTTTATACAGATTAGCTTGTTCATATTGAGTTTTATACAATTTAACTTGTTTATATTGAGTTTTATGCAGATTAGCTTGTTCAAATTAGGTTTATACAGATTAGCTTGTTTATATTGAGTTTAATACAGAGTAATTAGTTCCTCCTCAGTTTTATGATAAGATAACTTAATTCATCTTTAGTTTCCTCATCTGTATTTTGAAAGAGGCACTTGTGAATCTCTAGTATTGTGACAAAATAGCTTGTTAATTCTTCGAGTCCCAGGGGGTTAAGCATCAGAGGCCAAAGGGGTATTCAATAAAAACGTAAAATCAGCGCATCTTGCATTCATTGGGCTTCTGGGTAGGAACCTATGAATGTGTGATGCCTTCCTTGGGACTGAAGGAGTTAATTCCCAGTTTTATGACTTACTATTTGTAAACACAGCAGAAGTGAGTATACACTGAACAAAATAATATATGTTTTCAATACAAATAGTTTCTTCTTTCCTCTTGTTTTTCCTTTTTGTTCTCCCTGCCAGTGGTTTTCAGATGAACAGGCCACATGCCTGTGTGAAGTCTGTGATGTGAGGCATGTCTTCCACTATTCCATATAGCTTGGTTTCCATTGGAATGCCAACTGGTCAAACCTGGGATCTCTCTACCGAATGTAGTCAGCATGTCTATAGCAGATGCTGGGGTGCCTGTCCACTTTGGCAAAGTTCTGAATCCCCAGTCTTGAATTTTCTGTTTCTATGACTTCTTCTTCTTCCTCTTCTTTTCCACCTTGTACCTCAGCAAAGTGTCGGGGGGAGATGTAACGTTCGTTGATGAGGTTGATGAGCTCTGTCAAGAGCACTATTTAGACTGATTGTTAATTTCTGTAAGGCTGTTCTTAATCCCATCACTTCATATTTTCCGAGGTCTTCCACTTGCTCTATACCCATTGTAACATTTTAGTGGGGCTCGCTGTGGCAGATAGTACCAGGGCATTCTTGTTAGGTGTCCAAACCACTTCATTTGTTGTTCATTGATGACTTGTAAGACTGGCTTTATTCCTAGCATTTGTCTGATTTGGTGATTTTGTATTCTGTCTTTCCTTAAAACTCCTGTTTATATGACTGCAGTGTCAAATACTGATCAGAATGTTTTTTACAAGACCCCTGGGAGCCATGGTAGCTTAGTGGCTAAGTGTTCACCTACTGGTCTGAAGGTCTTATGCTATGCTTAAATCAAAATTATCCTTGGCTCCTAGGTCAACCCAGCCTAAACCAGGTACTTGTCCTGGGAAGTAAAGGCAGTAGGCTGTATACTGTCCAGTGCCGATTGGTACATAAAAATATGATCCTAGCATCATACACCTGATGCGCCGCTGGTGTAAAAGAGGTCCTTTACCTACTAGATCTTTTACCGGTTCATTTATTTTTTTTTTTCTAAATTCCAATCAGTATACTATGTATATCCCGGCTTCGGAGTGAGGTCCGTTGCCAGTTTATGACATATGGAGAAGCTTGTTTGTTCTCAGTGTTGTGATATGTCGGGTAGATGGTCGATTTATATTTTTGTGACATATATAGTATCTTGTCTATTTCCAATTTTGTGACATATAGAGAAACTTGTCCATTCCTAGCTTTGTGACGTATTGAGTAGCTTGTCTGTTCTCAGCTTTGTGACATGTGAAGAATTTTGTCCATTGTCAGTTCGGTGACATACAGAGGAAGGCTCCCATTCCCAGTTCAGTGACATATAGAGGAACTTGTCCATTCCCAGTTTCCCTACATATTGAGTAGCTTGTCTATTCTCAGTTTTGTGACATATTGAGTAGCTTGTCTTTCCTCATTTTGTGACATATGTGACATACAGAGGAACATGTCCATTCCCACTTAGGACATATTGAGAAGCTCGTCCATTCCTAATTCTGTGACATATTGAATAGCTTGTCTATTCTCAGTTTTGTGACATATTGAGTAGCTTGTCTTTCCTCATTTTGTGACATATGTGACATACAGAGGAACATGTCCATTCCCACTTAGGACATATTGAGAAGCTCGTCCATTCCTAATTCTGTGACATATTGAATAGCTTGTCTATTCTCAGTTTTGTGACATATTGAGTAGCTTATCTATTCTGTTTTGTGACATATTGAGTAGCTTGTCTATTCTCAGTTTTGTGACATATTGAGTAACTTGTCTATTCTCAGTTTTGTGACATATGTGACATACAGAGAAACATATCCATTCTCACTTATGACATATTGAGAAGCTTGTCCATTCCTAGTTCGGTTAAATACTAGCTTGTATGCTAACTATTCCAGTTTTGTGACATATAAAGAACATATTCATTTCCAGTTTTTTTTACACATAGAGAAACTTGTCAATTTCTAGTTATTTTTGTATGGCAAAAAAAAACTTGTCTAATTTATGAGTTTTATGGCTTAGTAAACTTGTTCTTTCCCAGCTATTTTATGTCTACTTATAAGTTATATGGCTGGTAGAGTAGATTTTTTTGCACAAGCTGCAAATTACTGTTGAAGAAAACAGTATTTTTTTTTTTTTGGCTTGAACTGGCAGGTCTATGTGTGATATCTAGATGTATTTCTTATTCCTTATCTAGAGAAAGTAAATGGTTAGTTGGCTTAGGCAAGCCCCAGCTTTGTTTACATGTGAGTCAAACATGCTTGTGTGTATTATCTACATTTAGATGTAGTTTATGACATACAAGATGTCCACCTTGTCTTGCATATGAGTTTGCTTGTGAGTTTGTGTGTTTGAGTGTGTGCGTGAATGAGAGAGGGAGATAGACAGACAAACAGAGGTGGAGGGGCAGAGAGATTCAGTTAGACAGACCGACAGAGAGAAGAAGAGAGAAAAAAGCAAGAGAGAGATAAAGAGAAATAAAGAGAGATTTTTACACCAGGTATAAGCAGATGAGGGAGCCATATTAGTGTAGTGGATCTAACATTTTCTTGCTAGCTCTGGGATCATGTGTCAAAATCCCTCATCATGTATGCTTTATAGCATTAAATAAGAAAATTAGTTAGTTGACAGTTTATCCTCATTACACTTTTATCCATTAGGTCCGTTAGTGCTCATATCCCCTCAGTAAACCCTGCAGAGGGTAGCGGCTGATTAAGCCAGTTGTGTTGGTTTCTCATACTTCTTTAGCTTCCTGAAAAGTGCTGTTGTCTGGCCACACCCCTTTTAACTTTCTGTTCTCGCAGTCTGGTCTGGCTGCAGATTGAATCACTTAGTTCTCCTTGTGATTTTTTAATTGTTTGTGTAGCACATGTCAGGCATTTAATCATGGTAGGTAACTTGAACCAGATTACAGAGAAGAGAAGTATGTGTTTGTGATAGAAAATATGAGATGAAGAGAGTAAGTGGGAAAAGTTGAGGGAGATAGAGGAAAAGTATGAGAGTGGGAGAGAATAGCAAAATGAGTGGGGGAAAAAAAGAGTATGAGGAAGAGAGACAAAGAGAAGGACAATAAGCAAAAGAATGCTCCTGAGATAGGCAAACAGTTGGTGAGTATGAGAATGAGAGAGAGTTTGTGTGAGTAAGGGAATGAGACAAGGGAGAGAAAAAGAGTGACTAGATTTTATATTCAAAGGGTTACAAATTGGTCACACAGGCCTGTCTTATATTCTTCTTCTTCTTCTTCACTTCCTCTTTTACCGCTGTGGGTGTCGAGGGAGGTATAAGGTTCTGTCTCTAGCTCTTCTGGCCGCCTCGACCATAGGCACATCATGCTGTTGTAGAGTTTCTCTGATGTTATCCTTCCATCTTGTTCTTGGTCTACCTCGTGCTCTACGTCCTTCTTCTCTTTCCACGTATGGTTTGTATGGTATGGTGTCACAAGGCATTCTCTCTAAGTGGGCAAACCATTTCACCTGCTGTCTCAACCCTTCCAAACTGTCATCTTTAAAAAAAACAGTTGTATTTTATCAGTAAAGCATGTTATGTTCATACAACAGTAAACATAATAGGGATATCAAGTAAAACACGCAAGGATGGTTAATGCATGCACATGCACACACACACACACATGCACATGTCCTGACATACATATATTCGTACATGCATATATTCATACATATACTCACACATGAATACTTACACACACACACACATATGCTTTTTCCTACCCAAACATACACTCTCATACATACCCATTCATTTACTATCAGACCTGCATACCACACACACATAACCACACATCCATGCATACATAAACTCACTCATGCATACACAAAGATCATATGTACACAATCACACATACTCTTACATACACAGACAAGTACACTCATACATACTTAGTTGAGTGCATGGTGTGACCCTGTGAGCTGCAGATTTCAATATTTTTCGACTGACCAACGTGGTCTTGTGTTGTGAAATGTAGATTCAGAAAATGGCGCGTGACTTGTCATCACATTATTGGTGGTGACTTTATGTGATTAAAAGTGATCACATGTGCAACTGATGATTTGTTGGTTACCTCTGCTACTGCCGATGATGAACTGCATTTCTAATGTCGGACTGTTTGTGTTAGCACTTCTGATGGCTACCATATGCTTTTAATGCGTGTGTTTCTAGTGCATATGCTGATACAGCAGTCTGTCAATCTCTTCACAAGGGATTGTGATGAACATTCTGTGTGTTTTTTGTTGGCACAGGAGCGGAGCAACTATGGGGTGACCAGTTTGCTATGAAGCTGAAATTAACATAACATAACATAACTCATACATTACATACATACACATACTCCTCCGTACACATAATACACACTGTTGCATATGTATACATGCACTCACACTCAAACATATTCACACATGCACAGATACATATATGCACACAAGCTCATGCAAGCACATTTACATAAACATTTTTGCACCTACTTTTATTCATACACATACAAGTATTCACACTCACGCATACACATATACACACTCAAGGGCGATGGAAAGAGTTGCTGCAATAGATAGATAGAAAGATGGATGGATAGATAGATGGATAGATAGATGGATGGACCCTCGGATGAACGGATGGATGGATGGATGGATGGAGAGATAGAGAGAAAGGATATTGAATGTTGAACAGTATGAAGAGTGAGGAATTTGCTAAGGGAGAGATAAATAATAGAGAGATAGTGAAAGATTGGGTAAGATACTGTGATAGAACGAGTGAGGTAGAGAGTGTGAGGCAGGGTGGTGGGTTATATATTGGGGGATAGAGTGAGAGATAGAGGAACAAAAAGAAAGGTGGTAGAAAGGTTAAAGAAAAGTTAGAGAAGTGAGATAGAAAAAGTGTAGGAGGGAGAGGTATCTCTCTGGGAAAAAAGAGAGAGTGAAGGAGGAAGAGCTAGGCTGAGAGTGAAAGAGACAAAGAGAATGAGAGAAGTGAGATAGATCCACACACAAAAGATAGCCAAAGAGAGAGAGAATTTCGCCTCTAGAAATAATTAGGTTACCCTCATAGTGTAAACATCAAACTAATCATAAATATTACAAGAAAAAGGACACATTTGATAAGTAATCTATTAAATTTACTTGTGTTGAAAACCTGTTCCAAATGTATGAATGTCTGAGTGTTCACGTTTTTTCTCAGACTTACAACTGGGGGTAAGTTAATAAATCATCTGTTAAGACTTTAGCAGTGGTTGCCATGGCAATCATTGATCCATTATTCTGTCTGGGAGAATGTGTTATTTCCCCTGGTGCTTTTCCTGGCAGACACCTTTGGTAGATTGTGTGTTAACGGCAAGTAGACTGTGTGTTATCACAATAAATCTTTTCTAGGCTAGTTTATATCACAATAAATCTTTTCTAGGCTAGTTTATATCACAATAAATCTTTTCTAGGCTAGTTTATATCACAGTAAATTTTTCTGGGCTAGTTTATATCATAAAAAGTCATTTCTAGGCTAGTTTATATCACAACAAATCTTTTCTAGGCTAGTTTATATCACAGTAAATCTTTTCTAGGCTAGTTTATTTCACAGTAAATCTTTTCTAGGCTAGTTTATATCACAGTAAATTTTTTCTAGGCTAGTTTATTTCACAGTAAATCTTTTCTAGGCTAGTTTATATCACCATAAATTTTTTCTAGGCTAGTTTATATCACAACAAATCATTTCTAGGCTAGTTTATATCACAGTAATTCTTTTTTAGGCTAGTTTATTTCACAGTAAATCTTTTCTAGGCTAGTTTATATCACCATAAATTTTTTCTAGGCTAGTTTTTATCACAATAAATCTTAGTTTAAATTATAGTATAGTTTTTAATTTCAGTAACTTATGTAATGGGAAAAAATAATTTCTGTTGCAGAATATAGTTCATATTAGTAAGTTTTGTAATAGAATATACTTTATAACAGCAAATAATGTTATATAAAATAGTTTAAATCACTAATTTATTTAATATAAAAAAATATATATATATATATATATATATATATATATATATATATATATATATATATATATATATATATATACAGTTCATTGTTATTTTCTGTAATAGAATAAAGTCTTTAAATAGGGTGACCATACTGTCTCGTTTTCACTGGGACAGTATCATTTCTTTTGAAGGTACAATCAAGGTGTTTTTTGATTATTCAGTATGGACTGGCCAACATATTAGATGAGGCTGTCCCAGTGAAAACAGAATGAAACCACCATAGATTAGGGTTTTAGAATCTATGATTTATAAACTAACATATCAGTAGTTTATTAGCACACCAGATGACATTATTGGTAAGAATAATAGATTATATCATTTTTACTTTTCTACTCTAAAAAAAAAAAAGATTTCGTTTGTTAGAAGCAAATTATTGTTTATCACTAGAATAAATTAGTGATTAGTATGCTAGAAAACAGAGTACAGTACATATCTGAGTCAGTGATATTATGGTATTGACTTTGCAGCTAGAAGGGAATGATTCAATCTTGTGCCAACAAATGTTGAAGCAAGAATTTACTGAATGCTACAGCAGAAATAGAGCTGAGGCTGTCACTTATTGTAATACACAAAAAAAAAAAATATTTACATTACCTATGAGACCTAGAACCAAGGTAAATAGGTGCTTAAGTCCCAGGGGGTTTAGCATCACAGGCCCAAGGGGTAGTCAAGAGAGACGTAAAATCGGCACATCATGCGTTCATTGGGCCTCTAGGTAGGAATCTATAAACGTATGATGCGTTCCTTGGGACTCAAAGAGTTAAACAAAGAATAATGTGTAGAAAAAAAGAATAACAGTTGTTTAAATGTAAAAGTGCATTATGTGACTACAACATTAGAATCAAGGTTAACAGATGTTGAAATAAGAATGAACTACAACATACAATTAGAAGTAAGATAAAAAGTTGAAAAAAAAAAAGAATAAGCTGATTGTAACAAGAAAATTAGAAAATTAACATGTTGAAATAGGAAAAAGCAGATTAATATTAATATGATAATTAGAAGTTAGACAAACAGGCTGAAACCAGAATAGACAGATAAAATATAACAGGAAAATTAGAAATTGGACAAGCATGCCGAAACAAGAATAAGCAAATGAAATGTGCAATCCGGTGCTGAGAGGCTTAGGTCCACATTGAAATGTGCGATCGGGTACAATAAAATACGGCATAAAATAAATTACAATGCCACCAGCCAAGTGTGGCAGAACAGTCAGAGGTTAATTCCCAACGACGAATAGGGCGTCGATAATGTAAAAAAAATGAACTTCAATGCTTCCAAACAGCCGTTAAACTCTGAAGGCTAGGAAGATATACCACTGGTGTATTGTCGAACACACTTGATCAAAAATGAGAAAATGTGCAATAATAGGACTCTTGGTGAAGACTCACCCAAACACGCTGACACTCGCTACCGCACACACACTCTTAGATAAATTCCAATGACATCTTCAAACGACAGGTCAACAGCCCGACCTTGAGAGTCCGGACGGTCACATCGATCTCCTCTTTTGCAGTCTGAACAGGGCAATGTAGCTCTTTAGTGTTTCAGCCTGGAGATCCCTTCCTTTAAAATATACCAGCTTCTTGCCTAGCGCAATAAACAATGTACCAGCTTTCGGCTGAGGTTTCTAGTGGAGTCCTGGGGTAGAGCGTCCTCAAGGATCCACTGAGACACGACCACACATCTGTCTCCTTCAGACTTTATACTCTGAATGCTTAGATTACAATTCCTTAACAACATTACATATTGTTTTGAGGTTCTATTTGCTCACTCAGTATTGGTGCGTTTTAGTGCATATCCGCATGCAACAGCAGATAATAACAGGAAGATTAGAAGTAAGGTTAACATAATGAAACATGAATAGACAGTTAATAACTGGAACATCAGAAGTAAGACAAAATGTTGAAGCAAGAATTGCAGTTAATGACTGGAAAAGTTAGGAGTAAGGTTAACATACTGAAACAAGAATAAGCAAATAATAATTGGAAAATTTGAATTAGGTTAACAAGTGGAAACAAGAGTAGGAGAATTAGCAGTATGGTTCATTTTGAAACAAGAATAGGCAGGTAAATATGAGCAGGAAAATTAGAAGTAACTTTATCATGTTGAAACAAAAGGCTGTCTTTTGAAAGATATTACTGTTGTTGCTTTTATTAATAGCAGAGACATGATGAACACAGTCATGTAATCAGTCATGTAAGGAGAGTCATTTAACCCCAAAAAATATAGTGTAGTTATGTAGACTGTACATAACACCCAGGATACTTCTAAACACAATATTTTTGTGGGATAAACTAACATTATAATCCCTCACTATGCCTCTGGCCAGACACACTTACTTACTGAAGCTCTTCCAAATATTTCTAAATGTTTCTGTTCAGAAAAAAAAAATGAACAGTCATTGCCTTATTTTTTTATTCAAAGTCTGCTGACAGTCTCCTAATTTCTGAATTTGTCCACAACACGTGTTTTACTAAACAGGACCAAAGATTTGGTGATATCAATTTCTGGTTATTGCTGTTTAGGTTATCATTTTTTAAAATGTTGATGTTTAGATTTTATCTTTCTGCCAACGAACATATGTTTTTGTGTTCTGCTATTTTTTTAGCCTAAGGGCCAAATTATATAGTAATTTTACACCAGCCTCGCAGGCCATAGCTTGCCCTTCCTGCTTTAGATGCTCAGTGTAGTCTTTTTTATTTGTAGTATGATGAAGATTTATAGCTGTTTATTTCTAGGGATATATGTCATTCGTTGGATGTGTCAATTCATTAAATCACCAGAAATTAAATTGAATGACAAAACTAGCAGCAGTATTAAAGCACACACTTAGCTGACTGGAACAATTGACACCTGGCTCATGTTAAATTAAACACAGACTTAATTGAGTGAAACTTCTGAAGCCAACAACTGTTGTATGTGTAAATAAAGACTGATTGCCTGAAACATCTGGCAGCCATCTTATGTTCAAGTGCCCATTTCTGGAGGATCACCCGGACTTGTTTTTGATTGCCTTCTTGGTTTTATGCCTGACTTATATTCTGTTTTATGCTCTTTATTGTGCTCTTCTCAACATCCTTGCAGATGTCAACAAAACAGGTAGTTGTCCCTTGTGGTTGTTATTAATTGTCATTATAGTTACAGAAAATTTGCTTTTGTCATTTAAGATTGTACAGTTCTGTCCTTCTTGTTCAAGTTCACCAGCTGTAAACTCTGGTGGAAAGTTCTGGTTGTTCATCCACCTTTGGACTGTAGTCCTGTTTCAGAACTTAAGTGTTGCGCATTTGATTCAAAGATCTGACTCATTTGTATGCAGACTGTTGGTTCCTTGGCTCTTAAGCAGATGCACGTTGACTTTGAAGAAAACTCCCAGTTAGTCGACTGTTACAACATGCTTTTAGTTAGGCAATGCGTCCATTCTTGTTTTCCTCATAGTAGGGCACTGGAACTCTTTTCCCCATAGTAGGGCCCTATAACCAACATGGGGACAAATAATATGTTGCAAAATCAAAGGTTCACTGAAATTTTTACATGACAGTATTAAGTAAAGTAAATGACCCTCTTTAGGCAATCGGCCCACTGGGCATATGGTGCTACACCCATTTTTTATAGACCAATCAGTACTCAACGGGTGGTCTAGTCAACATCATGCAAGTCGGGCTGAGTGCCAGCTAGAATTGAAAAAAATATGGCTTAGTGTGGATTCAAACCCGTGACCTTCAGCCTGACAGGCAAGTGACTGGCTACTGCGCTACTCGGCTTGCATGGGACAGTTATAGTCAGGTTTAAAATATTCCAGCATAGATGTCTGTGATACCCATGGTAGCAGAGCATCTTAATGCAGGCAGATTAAAAAAAATTGATCCGGGCCTAAAAGTGTTGACACTGGTGCCGGATAAGACACAGATTGGGAAAAAGCACACCTGTTAATATGATAACTAGAATGTTCTTTCTCTGGAACCCACAGGATATTTATAAAAGAAGGTGACCTAAAAGCAATCAGAGATGAAAATTAAAGACATATATTATTAATTTTAGGAGGAGATGGAGTCTGCAAAGGTTAGTTGGGCTGATCATTAGTAGGTTGAAAACATATGCTTCCTTGAAAGATGAAATGCAGATGAGGAAAAAAGATGAAGCTATATATTATCATTACTCCGTGCACACAGACTATCCCCATTTGTAAACCTTGTGTATTGTTTCATTATTCTTTGTGTATGATTTACATGCATTGTGTTGTCTCTTCCATCTGTCCTATCATGCGTATGTTTTCTCATTGTCATTGTTGTCTTGTACTCCTAATAAAAATATCCCAATGTCATCATCATCATCATCACGTAGCAGGTCCTTTGCAGAACGTCGCTCTCATCACAGTCTGCCTGAAAGAAACTCGGTCTCTCGCCAGTTCTCCCGCCTCATGTACTTTCAACTCAAGGAGTCACTTATATCCTGTGCCCATCTTCGTGTCGGTCGGCCCATGCTCCTCCTTCCTGGGTACTATGCCTTCTGCTGTAATTTTTTCCAATCCGTCGTGGCGCTTGATATGACCAAAATATTTCAGCTTCCGAGAAAGGATGCTGTTTATTAGCCAATCTTCCTTGATGTTCAGATCTTTTGAGATGTCAATATTTCTCATCTTCTTTGTCCAAGATATTCTGAGAATCTTTCTATAGCATTTCCGCTCAAAAAACCCTATTCTCTTTCTTAAGAACTGAGAGATAGTCCACGACTCACATCCGTATGTAGCCACAGGGAAGATGCATGCTCTCAAAATTCTAATTTGTATCTCCTTGCTGGTGCTTAACCATAGACTTTTAAGGCGGTTCAATCTTTGAATTGCTATGGCCATCCTCCTTTTAATTTCTGTCGAACAGTCTCCATTGCTTTTTATTATAGAGCCTAGATATTCAAAGTTTGTGACATTTTCAATTTCTTCATTATTTATTGTTATTTTTGGGTGACAGCCAGTTTTATCCGTGGACATTATTTTCGTTTTTAAAAAAAACTCAAGAACAGATTTTGATCTTCACTGAGTTTTTGGCCAGACAATATTAAATTTTCTATTCCCTTTACGCTGTTCGAAAGGAGGACTGTGTCATCTGTATAGCGGAGTTCCGGAATAGGATTGCCACCAATTTTGAGTGGATCATAACTGTCACAAGTCTGGTCATTTTTGACATTTCTCATTATATTGTCTGCATATATATTGAATAGGTATGGTGAGAGAATACACCCCTGCCCCACCCCCTTTTGCACCACGAAATATTCAGATGTTTCACCAGCTGCTTTGATGGCTGCTTGTTGTTCATGATAAAGATTTTCAATTAAATGCCCAGTATACTTCTAAAAAATTAAGTACAGGGGTTCTAGCAAGACAGAGAATTAAAAAGTTATTGAAGGAAAAAAAAAAAAAAAGAATAATATTTTGGCCACAAAATGAAAACCATCATGGAGGGAAAAGTCAAAGACAAGAGAAAGAGAGGCTGGCAATAATACAGGTAAAAGGACAACAACATCATGAGATGCACGAACAGCAGTCTGAAAGGGTGAACAACCATAATGAGAAAAAGACATCTGATTGTGCTTCTGTGTTGTGGCTAGCACACTTGTCTTGCTGGCATGGTGGTCGTGCAATAGAACAAATTCATCTGAGCTCCCAGGTTAAAATGGGTATCAGGAAAAGTTCTAGGAAGTAAAGGTGGCAGGCAGGATACTGACCACATCACCATCAAGTACCTCTTGGTCACCCAAATATGAGACTAGAACTATATGCTTAGGACATTTCAAGGTGTAGAAATGGGTCAAGAGAGAATATTAATTTGGCTGTTTGTATGCTAAATGTGTTACTTTACTAGACCATACATCTTCTTAGTTTTTTTCATCTGTCTTCTTGTTCATTGCCTAGCATGTGTGATTGTTCTGGAACGTTTTGGAGAATAAATAACTTTATATAATATTATTAGATTGTCAATAAATTAGATTGTCAATAAATTAGACAAGTTTCATTTTTATGTGTGTCTGTGTGTGTATGTCTTCCAGTGATTCTGTGATGAGGGATCCCTTTGGCCAAGTGGTTAAGCTGTTTTGTACCTTACTCTCTGGGACTCCAGTATAACCTTATGGTTGAACAGAGTTTCTGGGATTTATACAGGGGGATTCGTATCCAAATAGTGACTCTTTTATCATTGGATGCTAGTCACCCAGTGTGCGGTCTTAATGGGGTTCAACTTTAATAACACAAGCTGTTTCCCTTGCATTCTGAAGATTATGTGTCCGATTTCAGGCTCGCTCCCTGTGTTCTTGAGTGCAAATGTTTCTGAGATCATTGAAATGTGGGCTGTGGGGCTTCATTTTGGAGAAAAAAGACAGAACCATGGCTCCCCTAACAAGCATGTCATAGGTGTTGACTAAGGATGTTTCCTCTAAAGTAGAGTGCATCTGTTTGAGAGGTAAAGAACCAACAGTCTGCATACAGATCAGCCAGGTCTATAAAACAGATATACACACAAAGTTTTGGATCAAGACCAAAGTCTGAAAGTGGACAAACAGCCACACTTCTCCACCAGAATTTACAGTCGGTGAATACCAAGACGACGAAGAAGAAGACTGAACTGATTAGTCTTTCTGCCATGTGTGTCATTGTTTATGGTAAATTTTAATATTTATCAAAATTCTTTCTTTTCCTTTTAGTGAATAAAAGTAACTGCCAAAATGACAAACCCGGCCGATCTAGCGGCCAGGGAGATCAAAGTCCTGGAGACTGCTGAAGACATCCAGGCTCGAAGAGATGAGGTGCTGGGGCGCTATGCAGCGTTCAAAGCTGCGTGCCGGGACCGCAAGCACAATTTGGAGGACTCCCGCAGATATCAGTACTTCAAGCGTGATGCTGATGAGCTGGAGTCATGGATCTTGGAGAAGCTGCAAACTGCCTCAGATGAGAGCTACAAAGATCCTACCAACCTGCAGGTAATGCTAACATTGTCACTTTCCCCTCTACCTTCCTGTTGCCACAACAGTAACCAGATTACTCCTTTTCAGTCTTTGTCAAAGAAATATTTTCTGAATTTCTCCTTTTATCATTCTATCAGAACAACTTAGATCTGGAGGCCAGTAACTTGATGAGAGCTATTGTGCAGTCCAAATCTCCCAGTCTACCAAACAGCTTTGTCTTTATTAAGGTTGGAACAGAACAGATTGCTTCATGTTAACAGCCTACAGTTTACGGTGTACAAGCTCGATCAGCATTTTCAGGTGCCAAGTTACAGAAATGTATTACCATGTTTCCTACACCAAAAACTTGAACATATGAGTAACTAGTTCTCATCATGAGATTTTCTTTCAGGATGTCCTAATTTATTTTGTTTGTTCAAAGTAGTTCAAAGATAAGGCCAGTCAGAGAGATGTGTGGAGGCCGGTGATATCTGCAGCAATAGAGATATGTGTGTAGGTGGGTGATATCTGCTGCAATAAACCTCATGGGCTCAGAATGCTGAAGAAGAAGAAAGTGGTTTCTGCATTTACAACCTAAAATAATGTTTCAATAATTTGATGATAATCTGTGATTCACTTTCAGACATCAGAACTAAAGTGTTACAATTTTTAGGAACTGTTTTTTTTTTCATCTTCAGTTGGCAAAGATTTGTTACATTTTAAGCTCAATGTCTTGTGTTAACTATTCTACATGTACATCACCATGATGATTCTTTTATCTGCTGATAATAAGTTGTTTAGATGTTTTAACTCTAAGGTTGTTATCAGACACCATCTTCCCAGTATTTTACACATCTCTGTGTGTGTGCTCCATTAGGCTCAGAAGATGTTGAAGAGTATGGATACTCTCAGTTCTTCCTCTACCTTGATCCTTCATATTAGTGCCACGTTGGATTCCAAACCCAATCATACATAACAATTTCTATAAATAAAGCCCTTTAAAAAAAAAAAAACCCCCTGTAAATGCTATCTTTAGTAAATTTAGACATCACCTAACATGCTGAGCATTTGCACAGATCTCATAGACATGTCTCTACAGCAATATTTGAAAACAGCTCTTACTGGGAAATGGTAATAATAGGAAGTATCAGTTTTGTAGCTTGTGGGAGTGAAAGAGATAACATTGCAAGTATTGCAAAATGATAACATCTAAATCATACCTGACCCACAGGATACACCAGGTAGTACTTGATGTAGGCCATTAGGTAAAGCCTGGGGAATGAGGTAACAATAAACATGGTAAATATTGAAAACCTGTACCTGGAGAGAGTGATGTAGGGTACACACCTGGAGAGAGTGATGTAGGGAAAACACCTGGAGAGAGTGATGTAGGGTAAACACCTGGAGAGAGAGATGCAGGGTCCACACCTGGAGAGAGTGATGTAGGGTAAACACCTGGAGAGAGTGATGTAGGGTACACACCTGGAGAGAGTGATGTAGGGTACACACCTGGAGAGAGTGATGTAGGGTAAACACCTGGAGAGAGTGATGTAGGGTACACACCTGGAGAGAGTGATGTAGGGTACACACCTGGAGAGAGTGATGTAGGGTACACACCTGGAGAGAGTGATGTAGAGTAAACACCTGGAGAGAGTGATGTCGGGTACACACCTGGAGAGAGTGATGTAGAGTAAACACCTGGAGAGAGTGATGTAGGGTACACACCTGGAGAGAGTGATGTAGGGTACACATCTGGAGAAAGTGATGTAGGGTACACACCTGGAGAGAGTCATGTAGGGTACACACCTGGAGAGAGTGATGCAGGGTAAACACCTGGAGAGAGTGATGTAGGGTACACACCTGGAGAGAGTGATGTAGGGTACACACCTGGAGAGAGTGATGTAGGGTACACACCTGGAGAGAGTGATGTAGAGTAAACACCTGGAAAGAGTGATGTAGGGTACACACCTGGTGAGAGTGATGCAGGGTACACACCTGGTGAGAGTGATGCAGGGTACACACCTGGAGAAAGTGATGTAGGGTACACACCTGGAGAGAGTGATGTAGGGTACACACCTGGAGAGAGTGATGTAGGGTACACACCTGGAGAGAGTGATGTAGGGTACACACCTGGAGAGAGTGATGTAGGGTAAACACCTGGAGAGAGTGATGTAGGGTACACACCTGGAGAGAGTGATGTAGGGTACACACCTGGAGAGAGTGATGCAGGGTACACACCTGGAGAGAGTGATGTAGGGTGCACACCTGGAGAGAGTGATGTAGGGTGCACACCTGGAGAGAGTGATGTAGGGTACATACCTGGAGAGAGTAATGTAGGGTACACACCTGGAGAGAGTGATGTAGGGTACACACCTGGAGAGAGTGATGTAGGGTACACACCTCGAGAGAGTGATGTAGGATACACACCTCGAGAGAGTGATGTAGGGTACACACCTGGAGAGAGTGATGTAGGGTACACACCTGGAGAGATTGATGCAGTTTACACACCTGGAGAGAGTGATGTAGGGTACACACCAGGAGAGAGTGATGCAGGGTACACATCTGGAGAGAGTGATGTAGGGTACACACCTGGAGAGAGTGATGTAGGGTACACACCTGGAGAGAGTGATGTAGGGTACACACCTAAAGAGAGTGGTGTAGGGTACACACCTGGAGAGAGTGATGTAGGGTACACACCTGGAGAGAGTGGTGTAGGGTACACACTTGGAGAGAGTGATGCAGGGTACACACCTGGAGAGAGTGATGCAGGGTACACACCTGGAGAGAGTGATGCAGGGTACACACCTGGAGAGAGTGGTGTAGGGTACACACCTGGAGAGAGTGGTGTAGGGTACACATCTGGAGAGAGTGATGCAGGGTACACAGCTGGAGAGAGTGATGCAGGGTACACACCTGGAGAGAGTGATGTAGGGTACACACCTGGAGAGAGTGATGTAGGGTACACACCTGGAGAGAGTGGTGTAGGGTACACAGCTGGAGAGAGTGGTGTAGGGTACACATCTGGAGAGAGTGATGCAGGGTACACACCTCGAGAGAGTGATGCAGGGTACACACCTGGAGAGAGTGATGCAGGGTACACACCTGGAGAGAGTGATGCAGGGTACACACCTGGAGAGAGTGGTGTAGGGTACACACTTGGAGAGATTGATGCCGGGTACACACCTGGAGAGAGTGTTGTAAGGTACACACATGGAGAGAGTGATGCAGGGTACACACCTGGAGAGAGTGGTGTAGGGTACACATCTGGAGAGAGTGGTGTAGGGTACACATCTGGAGAGAGTGATGCAGGGTACACAGCTGGAGAGAGTGATGTAGGGTACACACCTGGAGAGAGTGATGTAGGGTACACACCTGGAGAGAGTGATGCAGGGTACACACCTGGAGAGAGTGATGCAGGGTACACAGCTGGAGAGAGTGATGTAGGGTACACACCTGAGGAGAGTGATGTAGGGTACACACCTGGAGAGAGTGATGAAGGGTACACACCTGGAGAGAGTGATGCAGGGTACACACCTGGAGAGAGTGATGTAGGGTACACACCTGGATAGAGTGATGCAGTTTACACAGCTGGAGAGAGTGATGTAGGGTACACACCTGGAGAAAGTGATGTAGGGTACACACCTGGAGAGAGTGATGTAGGGTACACACCTGGAGAAAGTGATGTAGGGTACACACCTGGAGAAAGTGATGCAGGGTACACACCTGGAGAGAGTGATGCAGGGTAAACACCTGGAGAGAGTGATGTAGGGTACACACCTGGAGAGAGTGATGTAGGGTACACACCTGGAGAGAGTGATGTATGGTACACACCTGGAGAGAGTGATGTAGGGTACACACCTGGAGAGAGTGATGCAGGGTAAACACCTGGATAGAGTGATGCAGGGTACACACCTGGAGAAAGTGATGTAGGGTACACACCTGGAGAGAGTGATGTAGGGTACACACCTGGAGAGAGTGATGTAGGGTACACACCTGGAGAAAGTGATGCAGTGTACACACCTGGAGAGAGTGATGCAGGGTCCACACCTGGAGAGAGTGATGTAGGGTACACATCTGGAGAGAGAGTGATGTAGGGTACACACCTGGAGAGAGTGATGTAGGGTACACACCTGGAGAGAGTGATGTAGGGTACACACCTGGAGAGAGTGATGTAGGGTACACACCTGGAGAGAGTGATGTAGGGTACACACCTGGAGAGAGTGATGCAGGGTAAACACCTGGATAGAGTGATGCAGGGTACACACCTGGAGAAAGTGATGTAGGGTACACACCTGGAGAGAGTGATGTAGGGTACACACCTGGAGAGAGTGATGTAGGGTACACACCTGGAGAAAGTGATGCAGGGTACACACCTGGAGAGAGTGATGCAGGGTCCACACCTGGAGAGAGTGATGTAGGGTACACATCTGGAGAGAGAGTGATGTAGGGTACACACCTGGAGAGAGTGATGTAGGGTACACACCTGGAGAGAGAGTGATGCAGGGTAAACACCTGGAGAGAGAGATGCAGGGTCCACACCTGGAGAGAGTGATGCAGGGTACACACCTGGAGAGAGTGATGCAGGGTCCACACCTGGAGAAAGTGATGCAGGGTACACACCTGGAGAGAGTGATGCAGGGTACACACCTGGAGAAAGTGATGCAGGGTACACACCTGGAGAGAGTGATGCAGGGTACACACCTGGAGAGAGTGATGTAGGGTACACACCTGGAGAGAGTGTTGTAGGGTGCACACCTGGAGAGAGTGATGTAGAGTAAACACCTGGAGAGAGTGATGCAGGGTACTCCAGGTAGTACTTGATGTAGGCCATTAGGTAAAGCCTGTGGAATGAGGTAACATGGAAGATACTGAAAACATGTACCTGAAGAGACTGATGCGGTGCAGAGTGTCTGCAGGCTCTGGGCGCCAACTCAAGGGCAGGGGAAAGGCAAGGCAAATAGTTAACCACATGACAACAAGACTTTCAGCATGGAAACTTTGCTGGCTATTGGGGAGGGAGCTAATATAGGCTTGTCCTGAATGCTGTGATGCCGTATCTTTACTCAGATGACCCATTACGGGCGCCTCAGTTATAATATCTTTGTCCCTGTATGAGTATCTTTACCCAGATGACCCATTACGGGCACCTCAGTTATAATATCTTTGTCCCTGTATCAGTATCTTTACCCAGATGACCCATTACGGGCGCCTCAGTTATAATATCTTTGTCCCTGTATGAGTATCCACACCCCATTATAGAGGAGAAAATGAATAGCCCTCTGCTACCCTAACAGTCATGTAGTAAAAGATGACTAATAAGGGGTTTGTTGAAATCGGATATGTTGGGCTGAAAGGTGTGGACACTGCAGCCTGTAAACCACAGCACAGTGTGCTAACCAACCTTTCAAGAAGAGGTTTGGAGGTTGAATAGGGTATCTCGGATTTTCTCTATTGGTTTCCCATCCAGGATGCAATTCTTGAAGACTCAGGGGTGGTCAAACCTTCAAATTGC
Organism: Candidula unifasciata; assembly: GCA_905116865.2. Lineage (NCBI taxonomy): Eukaryota > Metazoa > Mollusca > Gastropoda > Stylommatophora > Geomitridae > Candidula > Candidula unifasciata. The sequence goes on from CAJHNH020007935.1 coordinate 326,295, forward strand.
AGCCTGGAGAGAAAAACATGATGATTGATGATGATTGGCACCTTTCCGTCTTTTCAGATGACAGTGTTATATTGCGCTATGAGGAGGCATGCAGCCCATGGCGATGGTGAGTGTGACTAGCAAGACCCACCCGTGTGGAGAGGAAAACAGTAAGTTTAAAATAAACAAGTCAATAAAAATAGTGTGAGAAATTGTTTGATTTTCTGTTGCAGGCTAAGATACAGAAGCACCAAGCGTTTGAGGCAGAAGTTGCAGCTCATGCTAATGCCATTGAGATGCTGGATGAAACTGGCAACCAGATGATCAGTGAGGCTCATTTTGCCTCAGAAATTATTCAAGTAAGTGATGGAATTAAAACACTTTAAAGTTTGTTGTAATTAATTTACAGGGCTTTGCAAAACCAGCCCCTAGCATATTTTTGGAGTTTGTGGTTTGGCTAGGCAGTTTTTATGTTCAGTAGTTTGCCATTGCTTTTTAAAGGATAGGCTCTTGATACCAATGTTGAAACCAACACAAGAAGGCCTGCTGCAAAATCACCACCGCTGGAAACAACCCAGCATCCTGGAATTATCAGGCTAGTTATCAGCCACAGATGTCTGAAATACTTTGTTTGATTATTTAATAATTCTTTCTGTGTGTCTGTTTGTTTGTTTAATAAATAATCTTGTTGTTTTCTAGACAAATGATGAGAATATCCTAGACAGATAAAAAGAGTAATGGAGATATCTCGAAAGAAAATGACTCATGAAGAGAACTGGTTCCCACATCAGTACATTATGACAGTAGGAAAGCTGGAGGGAAGGAGAGGCAGAGGGAAACTGAGAGAAAAGATGCTGGACAGTTTGATATCATGGCATGAAGGATCATCTGTGTCAAAGTTGATTGAAAGTATGTGAGACAGAAGGTTGTGGATAGACACTACCAACGCCACATGATATGGACTTTGGAAAGAAAAAATTATCTTAAATATATTAGTAGTTAGGCATATAATTGATTGTTTAGTAAACAGTTTATCATTTCATTCATAGTCATATTAGTATGCTTATTTGCATTTTTAAATATGAATTTTTTTTTAATTACCTGTGAGCGTGTCTTTGATTGTTTAAATCAAAACATCATCATTGTCATTATCATGTTATGCCAATATATGTCATGAGAAAGTCTGCAGTAAATTCCTCCACTCCATTGGATCCTGCGCAATCTTTTTGACATCATTGATGGAATCCAGTCCTTCACCTTTGGCCTAACTCCCCAGCATTCATGAGTTTCTCTTGGGCATTCTCATTGCCTCAGTCCATTTGTTTCCCATTTCACTACATGTATGGTGATTCTCTGCCAACTTCTCACAATATGCTTAATATATAATCATCTTCTCTGTCTTATAACTCTTTAGACTGCACATTGATGTAAAAAAAAAATAGTTGTTGACTGCATATTTGAAATTTGGTATCATCATCATCGGCTTTTGAGAGAAAAAAATCATGTCCAGCCAGCATACCTGAAGGGGAAACTTTAGGTTATAATTGTGAGTAGGTTATTTGCACCATGCAAAATGGCTTAACAATGCTTGCCACCAAGTAGCCCTGAAAAGGACTATTGAATTATTGCTGTATTCAAGGCGACAGACCCAAATACTGTCCCGACCTTCGATGAAGTCGTCTTCCAGCTAGCCAATGGGGTATCCTGTTGCCGATGATGGATATTTGCTATGTAGTTTTTTACAGAGAACTTAACAGACATTATTTTCTTTTCCCCACACCTTTTGAACTCATGGTAACTGGAAACTCGGTGCAACTAAGTTTTGAATTTTGCAATATTTATAACATCTTAAAATGTCTATGTCATTAACAGGACCGACTGGATGAACTTCATCGCCTGTGGGCTTTACTTCTTGCCAGACTGGCTGAGAAGGGCACCAAGCTACAGCAGGCTTTGAGGTTGGTTCAGTTCATGAGAGAGTGCCGAGAAGTAATGTTCTGGATCAACGATAAGGTCAGTTATTCTCCAATGTCTTTTGGATTATAAGTTGTGAGCTTGACATGAATATCTAGGACCCAGCTGTAAAATTATGTTATGTAATGTTATTACAGTTGGCTTCACTGCACATTGGGTATTCCTATGGGTGCTCAGTCCTCCTTGTGATATGCTTATGGTACAGTTTTGAACATGGAAAATGTAATGCAGTTACAAGAAACCATAGGTATAAATATAACAGAACATTAGAAAAACAGCAGTAATTGTAATTACATGGTATCAAAACTCAGTATCAAAGAAAATGGGACTGTAAATAAAATGACTGTGGTCAAGTATTTGGATACCTTGATACCAGCAGATCAAAGACTGTTAAAAAAAGTTAAATTTAGTATTCCTAGCAGAAGGAGCATTTCATGGGATGAAGAATACTTTGTGCAGCTTATATCATTAATCCTTTAAGGTGGAACAAGTCGAAAGCCATATACCATATTTCTGTAAGTATAGGAAGCACTTTAAAAAAAATATAGGGTCTAACAACAGTGTGCATGTTATATAATGGTTGTAGATCTTTATGTAATCATATTTTTTGTGTCTCTCCAAATTTCCAGTCCAGAAATCAAGGTGCATCTTATAGATTGTATCATCTTATATTTGGGAAATTAGGGTAGATCAGTTCTTGATGCATGAAGTGAATTGTGAACATTCATGAGGTCTTAGTGCACAATTATGAGGAAGTTGACATGACAAGATATTGTTTTATAAAAGAATAGTGAGAGAACTGTGGGTTTGAAGATGTCTGGACAGAAATTATTCTGATTCCATCAAATCAGCCTTGAGCGTAGCTTACAGTAATTGACTCCTCAATCATTATCATCATCATCCTATAACACTGCATGTCATTTGATCACCAGTTGCTGTTGACTGTCTGATCAGCTCCCCTTGCCTTTTATGGTCAAATGCAATGGACTTAATGGTTGCTTGCCTTAGACTTGTTCAGTCAGTCCAGTTCTTTGTCCAGACCTTTCTTGATCTGCCTCTTCCCCTCAACTGAGCCCTATAGTATTGTTTTTGAGAGGCCGTTAGATCCTTTTACATACCGGTACCATTGCAGAAGAGGTTCGTAGCTGCCAGTGTGCTGAGTAATTATTTGACGAACCTCATAATTTGTGATATGGTCTCTTTATGATGTGCCAAAAACTGTTCTGAAAGATCTCATTTCCAATGCTTGTATCTTTTTTCGAGTTTAAATTAAGTTTATATAAAGGTAGTGCTGAGTTGCATGTTTGTAACTGTATACCAGGATGCTGTGATAAATCAATGTAAATTATGCATATTTATCAGGAGACCTTTGTGACATCAGAAGACTATGGAACAGACCTGGAGCATGTGGAAGTGTTGCAGAAAAAGTTTGAGGAGTTTCAGAAGGTAACATCTTGTCAAAATTATGTTACATATTATTCTTGTACTCTTCTTCTCCTCCATGTCTTCTTCTCCTTCTTCCTTCTCTCTTCTGTTTTCTTCTCCCTCTCCTACTCCACTTCCTTATCTGCCTTTTACAGAGCAGTTGACATGTTGTTTTGCGATTTACAGCTAGGCTGCAATATATATGCCTTTAGGTCCATTATATCTGATTTCAGTGAACCTGTTTTAGTTGTTTTTAATGCTTGCTAAAGGGCAATGTTCCCCCCCCCCCCCCCCCTTCCCAAAAAAAAAGGGTCCTGTTATCCAGACTAGATCTTTATGTATTTGAGGGGTTTGGATTTTTCTTTCTGCTGCGAATTTCTTAATTTTGTTTGCTGTAAACTTTCATTACTTTAAGTTATCACTGAGGGTTGAAACCATACACAGCTGTGATATCAAGGCTTGAGCATTTTCTGTTTCATTTTTTGTTGTTGGTAATCTTCTACAGGATCTACTGAACCACGAGGACAAGGTGGGTCAGGTGAATTCTTTGGCAGAGCAGCTGATTGGAGATGGGCATCCAGAAGAGGGAACTATCAGACAGAAACAGCAGGTCAGTTTAAGTTTGTCTTCAGCTTTAAGCCTTTTGCCCAGGAAAACTTAAAAATTCCAGACAAAAATCTGTTAACGATTCTTTTTCCACACAGGTTTAGGTTTAGGTTTAACAACAGATCAACATCATGGCACAAGGGTAGTAACTCATAAGTGCTTCCTTCTACCTCTAACTCAAGCCTGAGTCAGAAGAATCTCAGCGTAGTGCAGGAACTCCATAGCACCGGCCAAGATCTTGAAATACTTTAGGTAGATTTTCACTCCCAGTTTTCCCCGGGCAGCACCGTTAGGCTACTCTGTTTGATTTCCAACCGCCAAGCGATTCTTTACGTGTGTTTTTACACAGGTTACTAATAAGTTTGTTAAAAATGTATTTATCTATATTTAGCTTTTTTTTTCTTGAAATATGTAAAGATATTTAAAAGTAGTAATCAGTAAAGATGAACTTGGTGAAGCATTTAATGGAATACATCTTCTTGGGTCTTAAATAAAAGACATGTATTGGGTGACTCATTCTGTGACCCTGTTACCTTTATCACTGAGACTTATGGGAAAATCTGATGTCAACTTGGTTTTAAAAAGGACATTAAGCTCAAAGGAAACTCTCCCTCCCTCTAAATGCTATTGTTAGTTAATATTTTCATATCCTGACCTCCCAAATGTCTGCACAGTCATAAAAGTAACCAGTGGCATTACGTGTGTGTTTGTTAAACATTTCACTATAGAAAAGTGACATTTATGCGGAGTTTGACCAAACTGAAAGTATTCAGTTTTTCAGCTTCTTGGGGAGAAAGGGGTTAATAGACTTAAACAGTTTTATGTCTGCCCACGTTTGACATTGCACCTCACATGTGAAATTGCAACCTACATTCAACACTGCACCCTGCATTTTGTATAATCTGCCCCCCAAAGCATATGTATATGTTGTAGCTATGTATGTACTGAGAAGTAATATTTTATAATTTTTCGCTGCCAGGAGGTGAATGAGGCGTGGCACCGCCTTCGGCAGCTTGCATTGATCAGGCAGGAACGACTGTTTGGTGCTCTTGAGATACAGAGGTTCAACAGGTAGGTACATCTGACCTTTCTTCAGTCCGTCCAAAGATTCAGTTATCATTGTGAAATTTTTTAATATAAAGAGATCCCAGTAATTTAAAGTTGGGGGGGGGGGGGGGGGGGAGAGAAAAAAAAGGGGGGGGGGGGAGTGGATTGGACTGAATGTTTAAAACAGGGAACATGGTAAGGTTTATGAAACTTTAACAATGTGACTGAATTTATAAAACAAAATATTACTGATTTTATAAAACTAAACCTAGTGAATAGTACTGATTTAAATTAATTTCTGTTTCCACTTCTATCCTGAATATTTTTATTTCCACTTCTACTCCTGTTTTAATCTTTATTTATGTTTCTACTTCTGTTTTAAATAATTTATGTTTGTTTCTAGTTCTGTTTTAGATATTTGTGCCTGTTACATACTTCTGTTTTGAAAGTGAGTCCTGTCAACATTCATCTTCTTTATTTTTTTTTGCTATTTCTGCTTCTATTTTAGATATTTATTTATATTTCTACTTCTCAGGCTATCCATCAGGGTTCCAGCATAATTCCAAATGGCTCACCCCATAATATCTCACTTTCAATTATTCAGCTGTGTTTCCCTTTCTGTTTTAACTCTTTGAGTCCCAGGGGGTTTAGCATCAGAGACCCAAGTGGTGGTAACACAGTTTTTGAAATGTTACAAGTGTAGCATATTAAAACAGACCATACTGATTCTGCTGCCACACAATATACACGTATTAAACATCAAAGTGATCAGGGATTGTTGAAGAATAATAATAGAATACGGCTACAAAAAAACAGTGTTAGCTGTTAATTATTAATAAATAAACAGATGGTATGTTAGGAGAAATTAGTAAAAAGAAATAATAATTTTTCCACTTACCGCCATGGCACTCAAGGAAAACTCAATAAAATATATCCAAAATGAATCACAAATGAACCTGAAACACTTATATACACAATCTGTCTATTAGATCTCGGTCCGGAGAAACTTTTAGAACATCATAACAGAGCACAATGTTTTGGTAAAGAAAAATGACCTCAGAAAACAATAAGCATTTAAAAAAAAAAAAAAAAGAACTTTATTTAACAATCAGTTTGCCCATAATTTTATAGTATATTTTCCCAAATAATAAGGGATTCATACTAGACCTAACTGATGCTGAAGAATATTGCCTTTTTCACTATTATTTATTCTCTTTGTACCAGCTGACTTTGTTATCATTGTAGGTTTTGCATGAGGTATATATCAGAGCTATCCCTCATCAAAGTTTGACTCTATCAGTGACTGAAACAAATATACATTGTAACTTTGTCTAGCTTTGGAACATCTGATAAACTGCTCTTGTTTTATTAAAATATTGAGCCTTCTAAAGTCATAAATCTTTGTTGGCATGCAGGAAGAAGTCTGCTCAGAGGCCATATTATTTTCACACAGACACTGAGTAACTCGGTAAAGCTCACAAACATGCTACATTTTATGCTTTAAACACCTTTTCGTATAAGCCTAATGGTCGAAATATGTGACATCGAACAGGAAATAACATTCAAAGCTGCCAGTTTGTGTCATTAAACTGGCCAGTGGTAAATTAAAAACCAGTACTTGTCAAACACTGATTGGCCGTCTGGGTAGTAACCAGTTAGCGCGTGATGCGTTCCTTGGGACTTTAAGAGTTAAATATTACTTCTTGTTGTAAACTTATATTTTGAATATGTATTCATGTGTCCTTCAACAACTTCTGTTTTGAATGTTCATACTTTTTACAAATTTCTAATTTGAGTATTCATTCCTTTCCCCTACATCAAATTCTGTTTTAAAAATATTCCTACTTATTACAAACTTCTTTGTTGAATATTCTTTCCTGTAACATATGTTTATGTCAAATATTGTGTATGTGCGTAGTCTTCTTCTTCTTCTGCATTTCTATTCCCCAATGGAGCATAGGCCCTCAACCAACTCACGCCAGGTCGTTCTATCCTTCGCCATTGTATGGGGCTCTCCCCATGTCCTCCCCATATTTCTAACTTCATTCTCCAGCTCTCTTCTCCATGTGTTTTTTAGCCTTCCTTTATTCCTATGCCCCTGTGGGCTCCAGTGCAAAGACATTCTAGTTATGCTGTTCTCCTGTTTTCTCAGTGGGTGTCCCATCCAACGCCAGCGTCTTTTCCTCACCTCTTGGTGCACTGGAGCCTGTTTAGTTCTCTCCCAAAGTTCTACATTAGTTATTCTATCATACCATTTAATTCCCTCTATTCTTCGCAGGCGCCAGTTAATGAATGTTTGTAATTTATTAGTAATTGTCTTAGTTGTTCTCCATGTTTCCGCCCCATACAATAGTACTGATTTGACATTAGAATTAACAATTTTTAGTTTAGTATTTCTTTTAATTTCTTTTGACCTCCAAAAATTCCCTAGTACTATGAAAGCCCCTCTTGCCTTTTGTATTCTTATTTTAATATCTCTATCAGTTCCTCCATCTTTATCTACATTACTGCCCAAATAGGTGCACGACTCCACGTCTTGGAGTGGGGTGCCATTAAGAGAGCCCACATTACTATTTACCTGATTTATTCTCATGATCTTTGTCTACTGTCTTGTCAGGGATGCAGATGAGACCATATCATGGATCCAGGAAAAAGATGTAGTCCTGTCAACTGATGACTATGGCCGTGATCTTGCTAGTGTCCAAGCATTGCAGAGGAAGCATGAGGGGGTGGAGAGAGACTTGGCTGCCCTGGAAGAAAAGGTGTGTTCCAGCGTATTAGTTTAGTGATTCCATTAGTGTTATCATCTGGGTAGAGATTGGACATCACAGCATTCAGGACAAGCCCATATCAGCTCCATCTCCCTCCTGAACAGTCAGCGAAGAGTCTCCATAGTGATGGTACCCGTTGTGTTCTGGTAAACAACTTGTTCTCCCCCCCCCTCCCCCTCCCACAAATCCTGAGTGGAATGGTGTTTAGAGCCCGAGGACACTCCCCGCTGCATCATAGTATTGTCGGCTTTGAGCAAGTCATTCATTGTATGGATAATATAGTTACTGAAGGTGTTTCTGTAGAGAATAAATTGTATAATTGGACCCCCAAAAAATGATAAATGTAGGATGTACAATGTATGTTGAAACAGTCACATAGATAATGTCGCTGTAACAAACTTCCTTCAGGAAACAGTAACAAAATAATAATAAAGGGGAGAAATAAATTAAAGTGTTATAAATAAATGAATACATGAAGAATTGACAAAACTACACTCAGGAAATTCCTACATGTATCATCCCCCTCTTCAGCAACCAACAATTGGTTCCCATATTGATAGTACCTGCTGCAACCTAATTAAAAGATGTTGACTATATTTTAGGCATATTGTGTATAATAATCTTTTATAAAGGTGCAATAAAAGGGAAAATATATAATGTAGGAAAGCATAAGATCCTTAACTAGGTGTCAGGTTGATCCAGAGAAAGATAAACAGAAATAAAATGGAAAACGTAATGTGTATTTTTAGGCCCTATTTTATGGAAAAAGAATAGACCTACATCCCCCCTCCCCCCTCCAGAGTGTGTCATGAAAGGCAAACTATTTGGGCGTCTGCTGAAATTGAAAAAAATTTCTGGGACTTGTGCCTGGGCGATTCTCATCCGAATGGTGGCAATTTATGTCACCTGTTGCTGATCGCTCATTGTGAGGTCCTTGTGGGGTTGAACATCACTCACTCATATGGCTTAGCTTTTGTGAACTTGCTTCATAATTCTGAAATACATGGTTTAATTTTAAGCAGCAGATACCTTTGCGTCATGCTGGGAGCCACCCTGTTATAGTGGCTAGATGTGGATCTAGAGGTTGTTGGTTCAAATCTGCATGGAACCAGAATTTTTCATACATAACCATGGCTCTCAGGTGGACCCAGCCTTAAAAAGTTACCAGGTAAAATCCTGGGAAGTAAAGGTGGCCGGCACGATGTTGACCACACCACCCACCAAAACCAGTTTGGTCTATACAAATATGAATCTGGCCTCGTATGCCTGATGTGGCATGGTGTATAAAGGGGTCTTCACTCTACTTTTCTAGATAGTGATATGGGGTGCCAATTATTTAGAAAGCAGTTGCAAACTACTGAATGTAAAATTGCCTAGTTAGATCACAAACAGCCTGGGGGTGCTGGGGTTGGTTCTGCAATGTCCTGTACAAGGATATGCAAGTAACTTTATTATACAACAGTGATGTGATTTCTCGAACAGGTGTATACATCATGGACACCTAGCAGCAAATGTATACAAAATTGTTATAATCCCTGCCACGCATATCACTCTTAGTATTCTCACAGTGTGATCTAATATTATACCAAAATAATCGGATTTCTATCACCAGGTGTCAACACTGTTAGCAGAGACAGATCGACTCCAGCAGTTACACCAAGATCAGGCATCCCAGATTCAGGACAAACAGCAGGAGATTGGAGAGAACTGGAAAAAACTTAAAGCTAAAGTGATTATCATTATCATTGTTTTGGTCACTTTTTGGGTGTTTTTCACACAACAGGCTCCTTGTTCAGTGTACATTTTTATTTGTTTCTAAGAAAAACCTGAAGCCGAAAATATTATCATTAGTTTTCTTTTGTCACATTTTTTCCACAAGAAAAAGATTCATTTTGCCAGGCAAAAAAAAAAAAATTTGCGTGGTTTTCAAACAGTAGTACAAGAGTCTCACAGCAGAAGTTATTGGGGACTCACCACATAATATAATAGTAGGAGGACAATATCAAGAGATAAACAGGCAGCAGTCTGAGAGAGGGTACAACCAGGGCAAGAGACACTGTGTTGGAGATCCATTGCAGCCAACCTTCAGTGGAGACGGCACCTGATTGATTGACTGATTGATTATTTATCAGTTTCTGATGCCTTTTCATGGACTTTCTTCACATCTTCCATACAGCATGTTTATTAATTGTCTTGTATTTCAAATAACATAATGCCAGATTTAAAAAAAATATTATTTTTGTCATACAACAATTTTTGCTATCCCTTCACCAGTTAACACAACCCACCAACAACGGACAACAGGGTTCTTTGTAACCATTTTACGCTGTCCTAATGTGTCTGTACTATATGGCTATACGAGTGAACAAAAGAAGTTTTTTTCTTCTCATAAAATAACCCCCTCCCCCCCTCTCCACCTGTGAAAGAATGACTGTCTCTTTCTTATGTTTGTGATAGGTTGTCTTTTAGTCCTTGCCTCTTTTAAAACATATGGGTTGCTGTTTTTGACTGTCCTTGCAATTGTAAGGATTCCTCTGTAAAACCATGTATCCAAGGCCTCAAGAAATAGTTTGGCTTGTTTATTAATTTCAAGGATTCGCAGCTGCATGTTAAAACTGGCTGTATATAGCATGCGCGATTTCTTTTTCTAACATCCGCTGACATGGATTTATTGCATAAATGTTCTTCATTTGATAAAATACAGTTTTAGCCTGCCTTTTCTGTTCTTTATCTCTGTGATACATCTTTCACCATAGTACTTAATTTATTTGCTGAAAGTTATAGTTTACAACTACCCATGCAAGGGGCTACACATGAAAAGACCTAATGTGAAAGCCAGAGGTCACCTAGAACATGGATTCTTCTTCTTCTTTTGTCATCTCACTGATACCAGGTTGTAGCCCAGTGTCATGGTTTTCTGTATTTGTCTTGCACTTCTCAGGTGGCTCGAGTTATGGATTTGTTCATCTTTATACAGGTTACAGCTACACCATTTATTAATCTCTTTCTTGGTCTTCTTCTCGCCTTCCTCCCAGATGTTCTACTGTAAAAAGTCTCATGTGCAGTTTGGTGTGGCTGCATTCTCACTAGATGGCTGAAACATTTCATTCTTTGTCTGTCAGTATAATTCAGACATGGTCTTATTCCAACTTTCTCTCTAATGCTGGTATTTGTAACCCTGTCTCGTCTAGTGTTGTTAGTGACCTTGCGGAGACAGTGCATTTCACATGTAGTTATTTTCTGTTTAGTGACCTTTTCATTGTCACTGTTTGGCACTGATAAATAAAGTAGGGATACAGATGTTATTATTCATTTGCTGTTTTGCTGGAAGGGAGACATTTAGGTGCCTTCTGTACTCTGGCTTCTGTCTCTCTATCGAGTCTGCCATCCTCAGTAAATATGCTTCCTAGATATTTGAATTCTTGTACTTGTTTGATTGGAGTACCATTAACATGGATTGATGACATTAAAGAGCTTCTACACTGACACAAAATGACAGTAGCCGTTGCTGCCCATCAAGCAATGAATCACAAACTGTTCCTTCCCACGACACTTAATGGCTGAAGTGAAAGTTGATGATGTTGAGTTATAGTTTGATGTAAACTCTAAAGTTAGTAATGCACCTGATGAGGTGAAGCGAAATACACCAGGCAATACATGTTGTAATATATTGTATGTTTATATGCATATATTCAAGTTACATAATGTATTTTGTTACTACAGAAGTTTTATTCCAAATGTTCTTTTTAAGGCCATCGAGCGCAAGACCAGATTGGATGATTCGTATTATCTGCACAGGTTCTTGGCTGACTTCCGTGACCTGGTGTCCTGGATCTCTGAAATGAAAGCAATAATCGCCGCCGATGATCTGGCTAAGGATGTTGCAGGGGCCGAGTCTTTGTTGGACAGGCACAATGAGCATAAGGTGAGAGTTTTGGGTCACTAGGTAACTTACAGTTATCAGTTGGAGTTCACCAGTAAACCAGAAAGCCACCAAAACCGGCACAAGACGATGACCATATTATGGACAGACCAGAGCAAGTTATTATTTTACGCCTTAGAACAGGACACACTCGACTTCACAGCCACATGTACACAAAAATTAGAATCGGCAAAACAGACATGTGCACATGTGGACTGGCATCTGAGACAACAGATCATGTCCTCCAAGACTGTTCCAAACACAACATATCAAGGCAAAACTTTTGGCCAAGAGAAACACCGGTGCAAGCCAAACTTTACAGGTTACTAAGTGAATTACAAAAGAAAGTGAAGTTCATACTAGAGACAACACTGCAGATATAAATAATCTATTTCAAGCGAATGAAAGAAGAAGAAGAAGTTTGATTTCAGAAACATATTGTTCATATTTACCAGTTTCCATTAATTATTTTTTAAGTATGAGTAGGTCAGAATGTCCCAGCAAAAGTCAGATGTGTGTAGGATTCTGATCACACTGGGCTGAGTGCAGGGACTGGCCACCAAGCGCTGCAGAATCAGAAGTTTGACAAATGATTCTTGACAGTTCTCGCCCAGGGTATGTGATAATCTATACAGAGGGCTGTGTGATAAGTGGCAGAAGAAGCTCTTAGCATAAGTGAATGGAGGTCGCTTAGTGCAACAAAGCCTGACATATGACACCACAACATCTAGTTTGAGAATGGAGGTGGAGGCAGTCACTGCAGCCTTTCACTGGCTTCAGAATCAGCTGTACACACATTTTGTAATTGTAACCAACTCACAGAGCATGTTGAGAATGGTGGAAACAGGTATGCTCTGTGATAAGTGGCAAGCATCGCTTGAAAGATTCTGTTTAGTTAGCGTCCTTTCGATATTTCCCCCAGTATATGTCGATGTATTAAGAAATGAATAAGCAGATAACGGACTGGTTCTACAGACCTTGGTAGTGAATTGATGCATGACAGGTTAGACGTTGTAAGGGCCCTTTAACGGTACAGAAGCACAGATGGATCATCAGGGTCTGACGAGAATGACCAGTGACCAGGGGATCGGATTGACGATCAGCACTCAAGGGAAAGATATGCAGACTGCTATTGGTACCATTAGAAATGGAACTCTACGCTTGCTGCTGAAGATGGGGACAGAGTGCTTAAGGGAATGTCCCAAGTGCTGTGATGTTGATTCTTAATTAAACATTCAACAGTAAAAATTATGTAACTAACAACCATCTTGGTTCCAGTGATTTTTAACTATGCACAGATTTACCCTGTGGTGTTTTGTGCACATAAATATTTGCCATTAGTATTTTTAAATCTCTGTTAATTATGTTACATTATACGCAACATAACGAACTAATTATCATCTTTCAGCCGTTCACTTGATGTTGATTATGATTTTTATCTTCAACACTCAGGGTGAGATTGATGCCAGGGAAGATAGCTTCCAGTCAACATCTCAAGCTGGCGACCGACTAGTGCAATCAAACCATTTCGCTGCTGATGAGGTCAAAGAAAAAGTGAGTAAATGCACCAGTGCTCGTACATATAATATGAGAAAAGGAGCAACATCACAATTATACTAGTGCTAGCACAGATAATGTGATGTCTGAGAGACAGTATTGTGTCCTAATGCTGCAAGTGCACACAGTTAAAAGATTGAGCAGCTTATTTTTCTTCTGTGTTCACCCATAAAAGGGTGATTGGCATGTTGTGATTGGTATGTTGTGATTGGCATGTTGTGATTGGCATGTTGTATTTTCATGTCTAGCTAGGCAGCGATATCTGGACCAGTTGACCCAACACATCCAATTTCCGCAAACTTATAATTAGTCAGCCTTTACTACATGCTTGTTAGGGTTGCATTGGGTCTCTTTACCAAAATGGATGAGAGACCCCCCCAAAAAAATGTTAGCAACTAATATTAGTATATAGTTAGTTGCATATCTTTTACAGGACATTGCAGAACCAACCCCAGCATTTTTTGGCTGTTGTGGTCAGTATAGGCAAATTTTACGTTCAGTAGTTTGCCATTGCCCCTGAACGGTCAGCTCTCTGTACCACTGAAAAAACCAACACAAGACAAATCATCTGCAGCTGGGATTGAACCCGCCACCCCGGCATTGCAAAGGGTGTTCACAACACATAGGGCTCGCAGTCTATTCCTCCATTCTTTTTCTTCCTGTGCAGTCTCTTTGATGTCATGGATGGAATTCAGTCCAGCACCTTTGGCCTTTCTCATCATCGTTCATTTTGGGATTTCTTGTGGACGTCCTCGTTTCCTAGCCTTCCCACTATTAGTGTATATTATATAACAGTTATAGATAAAAGTGGCATGATGTTGATGACATCACCCATTGAGGGATGGTTGGTCTGTGTGGATTTAGCACCATATGTCTGATAAGCTAAAGGCAGGTAAGGAGTCCTTTAACCTCTTATGGGTAACAGTAAGTTATATACCTCATTAATTTTAAATGCATATAACACTGATGTAAAAGACATTTAAGTGATGTATTATTAGTGGCACACACTGTTATAAAGCCATTACAAAAAAAGTGACTGGTGGCGGTGGTGCTTTCCTGAGAAAAAAAAAACACACACAAAAATCGTCACGTTCCACCAGCATCCTGGATGAGGGAGCTTTAGGTTATAATTGTGACTAGGTCATGAGCGCCATATAAAATCCATGCCAACCAGAGCCCTGAAAAGGACTCCTGCAGTGTTGATGCTATCAAAGGAGACAGAGCCAAATACTGTCCCGACTGGCGATTAAGTCGTTCCACCGGAAAGGCCATGGGCGCTCGGTTGCCGTTGAAAGTGAAAGATGAAAGACCGTTTGTTTGTATACCATTGGCACATTAGGCATGTGATACTAGACTCATATATTTATAGATCAATCGGCACTTGGTGGGTGATGTGGTCAACAACATCACACCAGCCGCTTTTATTCCCCAGGACATTACCTGCTACATTTGAGGCTGGGTTGACCTGGCAGCCACCGTCAATTGTATATTGTAAAGTAATACTAGTTTAGTCTAGTGTTAAATACAAACACAATGTAAAAGAATAGTATAGACTATTGAAGGGAATACCCTGGGCACATAAAAAGAGTAATGAGGATGTCTTGAAAGAAACTGACTCACGAAGAGAACATCAGAAAGAGACAGTCTGCATTCTTTGGTCATGTGATGAGAAGGAGAAAACTGGAAGTACATAGTGACAGTAGGAAAGTTGGAGGGGAGGAGAGGTAAAGGGAGACTGAGATAAAAAATGCTGGACAGTTTGACATCATGGCATGGAGGATCATCTATGTCAGAATTGATTGAAAGTACACAAGAGAGAAGATTGCGGATACACATGACTCCAATGCCACACAGCATGTACTTTATGAAGAAGAAGAAGACAAAATAATAGAATGACCTATTGTAACATTTTGATAAAGGTTAATAAAAGAAATCATATCAGATGTGAAGAAACAAAATAGTTTTGTGGCAAGCTTCCTGGAAATGAATGAGTTAATAATTCCTATGTGTTTTGCGGTACCTTCTTGTGGGGAAAACAAGAATTGACCTACTGGCTTCCTAACAAGCATGTCATAAGAGTTGACTTATTAGGGGTGTCCTCCGAAGTCAGAGTGCATCTGCTTGAGAAGCAAGGAACCAACTGTCTGCATACAAATAAGCCAGATCTTTAAAATGGATGTGCATGCAACACTCAAGTTTTGCAACAACACTTAAGTTCAGAGATGGACGAATGAGAACGTTCCGCTGAAGTTTACAGCCAGTGAATGCAAAGAAGAAGAACTGAGTTAATTCATTCATTCATTCAGTAGCATGTCCCTCGCGGAACCTCGCTGCCATAACAACACTCCGGAAAACCTTCCTATCCTGAGCAAGATGTCCTGCGTCTGATACACCCATCTGGAGATCATCTGCCACATCCTGCACCCATCTTCTCCTTGGATTTCCTCTTCCTCTCTTCCCAGGCATATACCCCTCCATTATTGTTCTCTCTAGACTTCCATGACGTTTCAAGTGACCAAAATATTTCAATTTTCTTTGTTTTATTGTCTTTACTAGCCAACCCTTTTCAATATTCAGCTCTTGAAGTATGGGATGCATTTGTTTTTTCTTTACCCAAGATACGCTTAGAACCTGTCTTGTAAATTTATATTCGAATGCATTTATGCTTTACCCAAGAATATTTCGTGTGTGTTGTGGTTTTTATTGAATGAATATGAACGAATGAAAATGAATTTAATTGCACCGTGAGGCATTTATCTTTATTATTAGTTGTAAATTAAAATATTGATAATTCATTTTTTTTTTAAATCATCACTAGTGAAGGCTAAAGTGAATTTGTTGTTCGTGTCTTAGAACCTGTCTGTAACATTTATATTCGAATGCATTTATGCGCTGTTCCGCTTGTTTAGTAAGTGTCCAGGTCTCACAGGCACTGAGTTAATAATAATAATAAATTAGTTTGCTAATAATATTTGTGTGTGTTTTGTTTTTTATTGAATGAATGAACGAATGAATTTAATTGCACCTGAGGCATTTTATTTTATTATTAGTGTAAATTAAAATTATTGATAATATTTTTTTTTTTAAATCATCACTATTGAAGTGCTAAGTGATTTTTGTGTCCATTCTTTACAAAAATATAATCATGATTTTAGTTTGCTCAATTCTTTCTCTGTTCTTTTTACCAGCTGACAATACTGAGCAATGAAAAACACAGCCTGTTGGAGCTATGGGAAGAGAGAAGGGTGTTGTACGAGCAGTGTATGGACCTGCAGCTGTTCCTTCGTGATACTGAACAAGCCGACACGTGGATGACCAAACAGGAGGCCTTTCTGGTGAATGATGATCTTGGGGACTCCCTGGACAGTGTTGAGGCATTGCTGAAGAAACATGGGGATTTTGAAAAGTCTCTGACTGCACAGGAGGAGAAAATTAAGGTAGTGTTCTGCCGGATGAGATGTTGTACACATAAATAAACTGATGGAACCCTTGGGGTCGTAGAAACGTTGTATATGCGATAAACAAAGAGACAATTTAATGGTAGTCTTTCTGCTTCTTTCTGTGAAGGCTGATCAATACATTGTCTGTGTGTTTATTTTATATATATATATAGTGTGTAATGAGATGGCATGTTATGATAAGTTAGGTTGACTTTTTAAATTTGTTTGTAAGCCTGATTTTACTACCGTAGACAGTTTTCTGCTGAAGCAGAAAATCAGGATGGAAACAATAAGCGAAAAGTCCTATACAAGGACATATGTATCATGGACTGTTTCACAATCACAATGAAGAAAATCTGGGCTTCGGTGGACAGGTTAGACAAAGACCATTCTCAGTTTGCTAGTTTGTAATGCGGTTACTACATTCTGCCTCTGGGGCTTGGTTGTATTTGTAGTGAAGTCACAGGTTACTGTTACATAGGATTTTTAATTTGGGTTGTCAGTTTTCCTGTTTAGCTAGCTGGCAAGTATTTCTACTGATTGCGCTGTCTTTGCTGGATCGGGTGGTGGTCGGCTGACAGCCTTGAAAAGGACTGTCAGTTTTGCCTTTTGACCATACTCATGGCTTCCAGACAGGAATATGAGGGTCACACAGTGAAAGAGTTTAGGGCTTCATCAGGTTAGTCAGTAGCAGTACATTCCAGCCAACCATCATTGTGGATATTGGCTCCCAGATTGACCCAACCCAAAATAGATGCCAGGTAAAGTCCTGGGAAGTAAAGGTGACTTTCGTGATGTTAGCCACATAATGGAACGAGTGCCGATTGTTTTATAAAATATAGGTCTAGCCCTGTATGCCCTATACACCTGAACATGTGTGAAAGGGTCCTTTACTTTTATATGATTACCAATCTAAGTCAGCCATGATTAAATGCATATTAAGTGAAGTACCTTAATCTAAGTCAGTTGCATATCCTTTACAAGATGTTGCAGCACCAACCCCATCATTTTTTGGCTGTTTGGATTTTTACTAGTAAATTTAACTTTCAGCTATTTGCCATTGCTTTCTGAATATTTGGTTCTTGATACCATTGCCAAAATCAATTTCAAAGTGGTCTTCTCCCAAAACATCCCAGCTGGAATTAAACCAGGTATCTCAGAATTACAAAATGCGTTCAGAGCATATAAACTACAGATGCTGACTTAAACTGTACCATAAAAAAAACAAATGCATAGCTACTGAAAGCAACATAATTTTATCACAATTTGAACATTCAAGATCTTTATAATTTAATGAGTGCAATTGTTCACATTGCCCACAAGAATCCTTAAGGGTTTAACCAATCAGTTGACAGTTCTTTTGCATCTGGGTCTTGGATAATTTTTAGGCATACAGGCATCAACAACAACAACATAATACGTCATTGGATAGCAGTACGTTCCTTTTTTGTTTTTTTTGTTTTGTTTAACAGCATATAAACACACATTAAAATCTGACTTCCTTGTTCCCCAGGCTCTGGATGAGTTTGCCACCAAACTTATAGACAGTGAGCATTATGCGGCAGCTGATGTTGCAGCCAAGCGAGACCAAGTGAGTACACCTGTCAGTGTCAGATATGCTCAGAACTGTCAGATGTCTCTCGATGCCGTATCTTTATGGGTGTTTCATATATCCTTGTCACTGTCACATATTAATATTTGAGAATTAGTTAGTTAGTTGACAGATCATCCTCACTGCACATGAAATAATTCAGTCCATAAGTGCTCAGTCTCCTTGGGAAAACCTGCAATGTGTAGCAGCTGATGACACCAGTTCTGTGTTGGTTTTCTGTACTCATTTACTGTTTTTATTTGGCTTTATGCATTGCATCTAGTCTGGCTTCACTCCTCTTCACTTGCTGTTCGTGTAGTCTGGTCACAGGGTTAAGGCATTATGAAAGCAGATGTTTAATTTATAAGAGTAGATGGTTCATCACAGTCTGGTGAGAGTGATGCAGCAAGGAGTTGCAAGGGGATCTGGCCGATACGTGACACTGAGAGAAAAGGCAAGATGGACATATAATCAGACTGCTACCGGTGCTGTTGGTACTGGCATTTTGCGCTGGCTCCTGAGGATGGGGACTGAGTGCTTATGGGAATGCCTCAGGTGCTGTGGTGATGTCGGTTCTTGAATCAGCTCAACTCAACTTAGTGGCATGTACACATAAATCATTTCATTCTCACCATAAAATATACAGAAGTTGTGATAAGCATTGAAAATATGAATGCATTTGTGTGCAGCTCTTGCAAAGACACAGTGCCCTGTACAAGAAGTGTGCCAGCAGACGTCACATGTTGGAGCAGTCTTACCAGTTCCAGATCTTTGAGAGGGACTGTGATGAGACCAAAAGTTGGATCAATGAGAAGCTGAAAACTGCTTCAGATGAAAACTACCTGGTGAGTAGCCTCATTTAACATTTAACATAGGTAGATCAGAATCATGATAATTTGAGACTGTAGTCTTTTGGTGTGTTAATGGAACTAAGGACTCAGTCTCTCAAATCTAACTTGTAACCTTAACCTTACTGTGTCTCAGTGTTAGACACTATATTTTGTTGTTTTAAAGTCCCACCCTGGCTGTTGCATGGGGCCCTAATATAACCCAATCTATAGGTTGAACAGGGTTCCTGGAATTCACATTAAACAAGAATTTTGTGCTTACTGGAGACTAATAAGAGCAGTAATAATAACCAGTTTTTAGAGGTACCTTGGAGTGGTTGCTGCATAGGAGGACTGAGCATGCATGGGTATGCCCAATGTGCAAAGACCTAGATTGTGATAGCATAACATAATGTATCCTCAGGAAGAGCAGACATACAATCAACGCAGTGTGTATCCTCAGCAAGAACAGATATTTTGACTTTTTTATGGTTGGTTGGTTTTTGGGGCTATTTTGTTAATTTAAATCTTAACCTGATGACGTAGCCCACCCCAAGCTAAAGCTCTACACTGGAACCCACAGGGTCATAGAAATAAAGGTAGACCAAATAACACTTGCAGAAGGGAGCTAGAGGGCTAAGTTAGAAAGAATAGGAGGAGATGTGGTAAGCTGCATATGATAGCAAAAGATAGGACACCTTTTTCAGAGTTTGTTGAGGGCCCATGCTCCACTGGGAGATAAAAGGCAGGAGAAGATGAAGAACTGAAATACAATCACAGCAGTGAGTATTTTCTGTAAGAACAGATGTATGAACACTCATTACTGCCCATATGTACCACTTTTTAAGGCAATGTAGATAGGGGTCTTGAAACTGAGGATGTAGGACTGCATGGTTAGCACAGTCCCCACGGACTGTGTACGTTAGGGTTTTATTTCCGTACCTGACAGAAAAATTCACCTTACCAAGGAATTGAACCTCGGTCTCTCAAATGAGAGCCTGTTGTTCTTAGCAGCTCAGCAAACTGCTCCTTGCATATGTATAGTCTTTAGCAAAAATAGACTAATAATCAACACAGTGTATGTCATCAATGAGAAAGAACATATAATCAATACAATATATTACAAATAAGCCAGATCTGTAAAACGGATATGCACACAACATTCAGGTTATGGGTCAAGACTAAAGGCTGATGGTGGATGAAGAACCCGAACTTTCCGCCAGAGCTTACAAACGAATGAATGCAAAGATGAATACACTATATTACCTCAGTGTAAATAAGTGTACAATCTATAAAACATTAGTTATAAATGTGTAACAACACACTCTGTGCACTGTGACAGATATAGATATACAGGCTAGTTGTACAGTTTTCTTCTTGGCACAAATTGGCAGTGGTGAAACTTCACAAGTTAGTTTGGTTCAGGAACATGGTGAGACATGATTCGATTGCAAAGACTGTACTTCACGGAACATTGGCAGGTAGTTGAAGAAGAGGAGGGCAAAAAAGAACTGGAATGACAACATTAAAAAATGGACAGGACTAAGATGTCATACAATTAATTATTCATCAAGTGGAAGACAGAGAAAGATGGTGGGTTTTGTGGGTTGGTGCTTCCATCGATACACCTCCACGACCCTGTTGGGTCAAGGGTTATATTATAATATACAGTATTAATATATGGCTGTGAATCTCAAACAGTTAAACAAGCCAAACAATTTCTTGATGTGATTTTACAGAACAATTACTAAAATTTATTGAACAGCCTAAAGAGTAGCCCAGATGTTTGAATGCAGTGAGGAGGTGTGGGAATATTTGTGGCAGCCTTTTGTCATGGTATGGAAGTGAGTCCGCATGAATGGATACACACTGTTGGAGATTGCAGGTTGTAGAGAGGCAAAATCACCCACAGCTTTTGGCAAGGCATTTGATACAAGCTATAGTATCAGTTTTTATTAATTTAATCATCCATGCAAACAAACACTTGACCCTTCAGCCAGTCTTTGTGTTCTGACCAGACATACATGATGCAGAAAACATACTCTACCTATTAACATTTAAAAAAAACGATCAAATGAAAACATTGCACCAGTGGAATGAAATGAAACTAGCCAGACAACTGATGAAATGATGGCTGGGGATTAAAGCATAAAAGAAGTCTCTAAAAAATGTTCATCACTTTCAGACATTATCAAAGGAAGAAGATGGTGAGGCATGGATATGGTAACAGAATGCCTCATGACACTATGATAAAGATAGCTTTCTGGTGTATGGCAGATGGAAAAGAAGATGTGGACGACCTAAGGAAACTTGGAGAAAGATAGTAGAAAGTGGAACCTAAAATAATCCTTGGGATAACCATGGGCAGCAAAACAACAAACTAGCAACAGTGGAGATCACTTGTCAATGCATTAGGTGTCAACAGCAGCATGAAGAGGAATTAGATGTAAACAAGCTCTAGTTTCATTATCTTTATTTTAAAAACTGCTGATTTCAGGAGCATAAATCTTTTATGAGCTGCAGACAGTAAACATCTTTTGTTTGTTCTCTCACAACAGGATCCAACCAATCTACAAACAAAGCTGCAGAAACATCACAACTTTGAGGCTGAAATTGATGCCAATAAATCTAGAATAGAGAGCATTCGTGTTACAGGGCAGCAACTGATTGACAAGGACCATTATGCCAAAGGACCAATCAAGTATGTGCATATTATTTCTGTTGGAATTAGATTATGGGGTTTTCCCCCTTGCAGTCTTTTATAGACTTGAGATTCTCATCCTAATAGTGAGGATGTTAGTCTCTCAGTTGAGATTCAACTTCACTCAAAATGAGCCTTTTCCATACAGAGCAGACTACCTGAAATGGGTACTTATACCCAGTGTTTCTTTTCAGATCTGATCTTGGATATTGCATTTACAGCACAGAGGTCTCCATACAATTTTTCTTTTATTAAGGGTGCCTAGGGCCAGTCCTCTATTTAAAGAGTTCTGTGTAGGTCATATTACCGTAGATGAGCAGTGGACCTGGCTGATTTACTCAGTGTTCTCAGAGAAGTATGATGTGCTGTCGGGATGTTCTGCTAACTATCTAAATATATTTTACCACCATCTCAGGGTTGTCTGTAAACACATTTTAGACTGAGTTACATTTTGAACTTTTAGAAGATGCCCTAAAATGTATGAGCCAAGCCATGCGACATGTTTAATTTGCTATTATTTGTGTGTATTAAGCAACACACTGTGTGTTATTATATTTATTATACTTGATATACAAATATTAAAGAAATCTGGCTAAATATTTTCGCATGAAGACAGTGTATGTTGCCTCTTTGAGAGTAATATACTCAAGCTAGTTGTGCAGTAAGGGAGCAATAATAGCCTACCGGCTGAAGTAATTGATTATGGGTTCCAGTTCGACCCACCTAGGAATGTGTTCCGGGTAATGTCCTGAGAAGTAAAGGTAGCCAGCATGGTGTTGATCACATCAAGCAGTGAGTACCGTTTGTGTAAAATTATCGTATAACTGACCACGACAGTTTAATAATGGAATTGTATTCTCATTAAGAAAATTCACAACAGTGTCTTTTAGATTCTTTGCTCCATGAGAAAAAATGAAGATGAACATCAAGAAATGCTCAGTGGCTCACAGCTTTTAGGGCAGTAAATGTCAATTGGTATATACCTAAGATGTCTTGAGTAGAATCCACCCATTAATTCAATAAATGCCTCCTAAATATTGGCAGATAAATATAACAATTCCAGAATCTCCATACATTTTGACGTTTTCTTCTAAGAAAGGGTCAAATTCACTCAGCATCTCTAGTAGACATTATTAGTTGCCATTTTGTGCTGACCCAACAATCTGACTTTCTCCATGAAATGGCAGTTTGTCTGGGTAGAAGTACCAGTTTAAAGTTGTCTGCTCTTGATGGACAGGGCTCAGTTTGAGTGAAGTTGAAAGCCACTAGGATTCCAGACTAAGCGAGTAACACCCAGTGATGCAAAGTATCACTATTCGGATGAGAATCCCAAGGTAAACATCCCAGAAACCCGGTTCAGCCATGAGGTTATTTTCAGGCCTCCGTTAGTTACAAACTAATAAGCTAACCTGAAGCACAAACAGCGTAGGACTGTGTATATGTGATCAAACTGTGAGTGAGCAAAGTTTATGAAGAAAAAAAACCACCATGTTCAACCGCTAGCTACCCCCAACGGGGGAAACTATCGGTTAAATTGTAGTCTTTATTCATTTGCACCACATACATGGCTAAAACTACTTGCCACCAAGTAGCTTGAAAGTGGGTCTTGTAGTGTTGATGTAGTAACCGCTTCCGGCCACCTTCCCAACTGGCGACAGAGTCGCCCTTTGGCGGACCAGTAAGCAACACAGGCAATCATGGTGGCTCAAGTTGTCTTAAATACTCCTCACCTGCCACAGGGACTTTAATTTACTTCTGAGTCAGCTGGTCCAAGATTCTCCTGTTGTAGTCTGTTAAGGAGAGGGGGAGGAAGGGAGGGGGAGATAAAGTGAGGGAGGGAGGAGTATTATTTCAGTTTTATGTTAACATAGAATTAATTTAAACACCAAATATATTTTTTATGGCAAATCAAATTACATACTCAGATTAGCATTGTGGCGCCCCCAGACTGGGCCCATGCAATAAGGTGGCTCTGCAGAGCACATGTTGGAATGTCCCGCGTGCAATAGTGTCGATTCTTGATTGATTCATTCATTTTGAATAAAGACGTTACCTGGCTGTGTTGTTTCTTTTATGCACATATTTTTTCTTCTTATGTTTATATCTGTTTCTTAACCCTTTCGCTGCTGCGCCCTCTGCCAGCCAACGTAACCACTGTGCTAAGCCAGGCGAGAGCTAATCTTTCCCCCTGTGCTGAATACCGTTTTTTCCTTCAAAAGCAGAAGACGCGCTTACGGCATGGGGTAAAAATTGTACACCTAAAATAAAAAATCGTTGAAGGCGTGTGGTTGAACTTTGCGCTGACGAGTCAGACGCGCTAGCTTACTACGCCGTGAAAACTCATTAACAAAAAAAAACACTACAAACTTCAAAGCAAACACAAACACTTTAGTAAGCAAATACATGGTTTTTATTATTATTAATAATATCTTTGTGTGTGAAATATTTCAAAACAATGTCCGACACACAATGCCAAATCACATTCCTTGCACATGTATCTGGGTTTCCGTCGTTTTTTTTTGCTTTTTTGCGCATACCACACACTTTCTGGTTGGGAATTTTTTCTGCGATGTTTACGGACTCTATTATTGAAGTGGAATGCCTTTGTACTAAACGAAGTGGCAGATCTTCACTTTTTTTGTCCTCCTACACTTTTTCTCTTTTCCTTGCAA
Organism: Candidula unifasciata; assembly: GCA_905116865.2. Taxonomy (NCBI): domain Eukaryota; kingdom Metazoa; phylum Mollusca; class Gastropoda; order Stylommatophora; family Geomitridae; genus Candidula; species Candidula unifasciata. The sequence goes on from CAJHNH020007935.1 coordinate 350,807, forward strand.
TATTTATGTAGAATTTCTCTTACTAACATTAAGTGAAAATTCGGCAACAGGTGTGTTTTTCCCCACAACAACTTTATATAATGAATGTGCACAGTACACCAACCACGCTTCACATAACGTGTAAAGCATCTAAATCCACCTGAACGCACGTGACAGGATGTTTAATTAATTATTTCTTTGTTTATCTGTTGCCGCAAATGCTAACAGCTTAAATTTAAAATTTGCATTTAAAATAATTAATTTAAAAAAAAAAACGGCACGTAGGGGTTGAACGCTGGACCTTTCGATTGTAAGGCAGACGTAATACCAACTACACTAGAAATTCACATGAAACTATGAACTGAAAAAAAGACCAGTATTGTACACTTTAATAGGCAAACACATTTATGTCAGTTGTATAGTATATAATTAACATTAATATTAATCATCACGTCAGTACGTGACTATATCTTTTTTTTTTTTTTTTTTTGATTATTTTGGATCCGTTTCAAATCCAGTCGATGTAGATAGCTAGGTCATATGGTCACTGGTCAGTCTTGTTCACAGCCAGAAGTACACGTGTCCCGCCGGCGTGCCGCGAAGATAACCTAGCTCATATAACTCACACGTTTCAAAGTGATCCTTAACTACTACTCCTTGAAAGAAACTCTCAATTAATTCTTCTTTATTTAAACAAATGTTCTTGTTATTTTGTATTAGAAAAAAAATTTAGACTAACGCAAAACCAGAAATATTTTCAGGGGCAAAAAAATTACCGATCACCGACAATGCTTCTATGGTAACAAAGAAACAGGATAACGTGAAATGCATCTAAATACGCCTAAAACTCACTCGATAAGGGTTTTAATTGTATGTAAACGGGTCAGTTTGATCAGATTAAGTTAATGTGTATTGCTATTTCACCCCTAAGAATTACTGTCCTTAGCAATCTGTAAAAAAATGTCCAGAACGAGATATCTCGTCCTTAGCAGTGAGGGCACAGAAAATTGCAGCCGAGTTATCTCGTCTTTAGCAGTCTGCCGGGCAGACGAGTTATCTCGTCCATAGCAGCGAAAGGGTTAATCACTGCTGAGGAATTGTTTTTAAGAACCATATTTTCCTAAACTTTTTGTTAAAAACAAAGGGGGTTGGGGGGGGGGGGGTGTCGTCTTATGCAAAGAATGGGTTCAAAAATATTAATTTCCTAATTATGGGCAAAAAATAAAAACAGGGGCCATCTTATACGTGGTGTCCCCTTATACACTGAAAAATCTGGTATGTGGTTGTTGATTTTATTCCACAGTGGAGATGTTCATACATGTTTTTTTTGTTTGTTTTTTTTAATTAAAAAATTTTTTAAATTTTTATTTTAGAGCGATATACTTGTTCTTATATTTTGTTGTATCTGTTTTTCATTGTTGTTGCTACTTAATCTGTATGTTTTGCTGTTATATTGTATTTTAAAACTATTTTAAAGGATATTGAATCATAGACTTTTATCTTCAGAGAACGAATAGATGAGATTGAAAAACTCTGGTCCACTTTACAGGCTCAGACAGAGAAAAAAGGTACATGCATCAGCACAGTGTTGACATAGTCTAAACTGTCAGTCTGTTCTGTGTCTGTACAGTGTAACTTAGTCTGATTCAGCAGTCTGTCTGTATCTGTACCTGCTTAACGTATTTCGTTGTAGGGGAAAAGAATTGGATGAAGATTATTAACTCATTATTTCTGTACCCCACATCTTGAATTATCTCATTTGTGTACCTTATGTCATGTGTTAACTCATCATGTCTATACCTTACATATTGTGTTAATGCATCATGTCTACACCTTACATATTGCATTAACTCATCATGTATACACCTTATATGTTGTATTAACTCATCATGTCGATACCTTACATATTGCATTAACTCATCATGTATACACCTTATATGTTGTATTAACTCATCATGTCGATACCTTACATATTGCATTAACTCATCATGTCTACACTTTACATATTGCATTAACTCATCATGTCTACACTTTACATATTGCATTAACTCATCATGTCTACACTTTACATATTGCATTAACTCATCATGTCTACACTTTACATATTGTATTTACTCATCATGTCTATACCTTACATATTGTGTTAACTCATCATGTCTACACCTTATATGTTGTATTAACTCATCATGTCTACACCTTATATATTGTATTAACTCATCATGTCTATACCTTACATATTGCATTAACTCATCATGTCTACACCTTATATGTTGTATTAACTCATCATGTCTACACTTTACATATTGTATTAACTCATCATGTCTAATGTATTAACTTCTGACATCTTGTATTAACTCATCATGTCTACACCTTATATCCCCCCCCCCCCCCCCCCCCCCCCCACCCAGCTTCCCCCACTCTGCCTTTTCCATCTGTCTTCCATAAAATGAACTAACTTTCATGTAATAATGACCTTGTATTTACTTGCATTGAATTTGATGTTTAAAGGTTAACAAGCTCAATGAAGTCAGCTCGACAGCAGCAGTAATTAACCGCAATGTGGAAGATGTTAAGTCTTGTTGGCTGATGTTGAGAGCACTTTGATCTCTGAGGATTATGGGAGGGTAAGATCTGCCAGCCCCCCCCCCCCCCCCCCCCCCCCACCCCTGTTCCCCACTCTGCCTATTTCGACAAATGAACTAATTTTTCTGTAATTGACCTTGTATTTACTTTGCGTGTTGAATTTGATGTTTAAAGGTAACAAGCTCAATGAAGCAGCTCGACAGCAGCAGTTCAACCGCAATGTGGAAGATGTTGAGTCTTGGTTGGCTGATGTTGAGAGCACTTTGATCTCTGAGGATTATGGGAGGGTAAGATCTGCCAGCTTGAGATTATTTTCTCTGTTTTTAATGTCTGTGTCTATATATCGACCAATCTCCACAAATATTAGGCTGAAATGTTTTGGCCATATCAAGTGTCATGGCAGATTGGAAAATATATTAGCAGAAAGTATGGTAGCAGGAGGGGGGAGGATGTCAGGGGCCTACCAACACAAAGATGGGTACAGGATATAAGTGACTTATTGGATATGAAAGTGTATGAGGCAGGAGAGCTGGTGAGAGTCTTGAGTTTTTTTCAGGCAGACCGTGATGAGACAGACTTTCTGCAAAGGAACTGGTACATGATGGTGATGATTCACAAATAAGAAGATTATATTTGCTTGTGCTCTCTGTCTCCCTGTTTATGTGTGTGTGGTATGTATCTGTCTGTCTGTCTGTCTGTCTGTCTGTCTTTCTATCTCTCACTGTCTTTCTCTCTCTCACCATCATCATGCCCTTGCCGATCACGCCTCTCCACACTTTGTGTTATCCAACAGCATGTATCAGTTTCTGGGCGGACATTCTTCCAGGCTATGACCAAAGGCTGTCAAGAATCTTCTCAGGCTGTCTCCCTATTTCTGTCTTTTGTGTGTGTGTGTGAGCACAGTTGTCTACTGTCTGGTCTAGTTTCTGTTATCTCATAACATGGCCAAAGCATGATGGATGTCTCATTCTGATGATTGGGATGTTGTCACTGCACATTGGGCATTCCCATGTGTGCTCACTTTTCAGATGCAGTAGCCACTCCAATGTACCTCAGCTGATTATTCCCATGAAAGCTGCTTATAGTGTCTCCTATCTCGGCTTCAAAGATAGCATAGATTGGCTTCACCATGCTTTATTCCCATGTCATGTAATTGTGTTAGTGTCAGAGATTCCTCATTATTCACACCTCTCCCTGATGATTGGGATAGGTTTTCTTTGTGCCCTCGCCTCTTTCAAAATATCTGGATTACTCATTTTAGGTGTCCTAGGAATTTTAAGCATTCTTCTATAAATCTGTGAGGCCTTTGGAAATTGTTTGCTTTCTTTACTAATTGTCAAGGAGTCTATAACTCAGCCATTGATTGGCTTTAGATAGATGTTGTGGAAACATACCTACTTCAACATATGACAAGTAGCGATGTATTAAAAGAATATATTGAAGAGACCAATAACATATCAAGCAGATGTAAGTAACTCTAGAGACTAAAAAATTCAAAGTAATAGACCAACTTGCTTATGTAGGTTGTAACATTGATAGTCAAGGCAACACAAAGAAAGAAATTATGTCGCACACTGGCAATTCATCAGCAGCTTTCACAAGCTTTCACAAAATATGGAACTCAAAATTATATAGTTTTAGGACCAAGTTAACATATTTTCAGTTCTAATGTTATTTCAGTTTTAATTTATGACAAGGAACGTTGCAGAATGACTAAAGACATTGGATAAAAGTCAGTGCATTAAAAAATACAAATGCAGGAGGGAAATGATGAACAAGAAATTCTAAATATAACACTGAATGTGCCTAGAAAGCTTACTGGAGTGAATGGAAAAGACACACATAAACTCAACTTTTTCATTCCCTCCATTGAGCTTTATAGCCACATTTTGTCTTATATTTAGCAATCAGCTCATCTGTAGTTACCCTCTGTTTACATCATTAATTCAGGAGGAGTGAAGAAATCAAATATATGTCTGAGCAACCACTATTTTCAAAATTTATAAGACAGAGATATTGGTCACATTCAGAGAAAAGATGAATAGAGAGTCACCGAACAGGCAGTGAAATGGGAAACAGAGGGACTTAGAAAATAAGAACATCAGAGACCCCAAGGTCATTCAGTCTGCTGTACTTTCAATCAACTCTGGCACAGATGATCCTCCATACCATGATGTAAAACTGTCCAGTATCTTTTCTCTCTGTCTCCCTCTGCCTCTCCTCCCCTCCAGCTTTCCTACTGTCACAATGTACTCCAGTTTTCTCCTTCCCATCACATGACCAAAGAATGCAGACTGTCTCTTTCTGATGTATTAACAAGGAATAACAATTACTTAAGAAAGTATCAATCCATTCTGTTCTTAATGGCTGAAATAGAAGATTGAAAATGAGTGAAGTGGCTAATATGAGATATTATTCTTCTGATATTTTCTGGGTATTTATTATTTTTTTCAGGACTTAACCAATGTCCAGAACCTGCAGAAAAGACATGCCATTCTTGAAGCAGATGTTTTGGCTCACCAGGTACTGTCTGTTCACTTGCAGTTTGTTTTTAAATATTTAAGCTGAATATCTGAAAGAGGCAGACCAGGAAAGACCTGGATACGAAACTTGAGTGACTGGCATCAGAGGTGGAGGGAGCTGATCAGACAGTCAACAGCAACTGATGACCCAATGACCTTCAGTGTTACGCGATGATATATTGATGAACATGGGGGTTTCCTGTATGGGTTCTGGGCACCCTATATGGGGAGGGTGGCACCTGCCCCCCCCCCCCCCTCCCCCAAACAAGCATATCTTCAAAGATGACTAATAAAAGTTTTGCTGAAATCAGATACGTTGGAATAAAAGGCACACATATCATGGACTAACTGAAGACCACAATAAATCCGACCAGCCAGCTTTTTAAGGTCGATTGTAGAATAAGACATACATGTGAGTCAGCACAGGTGCTAGTACACTTGTCTACTGCCCTGTGGTATTATGTTTATGTCTTCATATCTTCAGCTTCAAGGAGTTAACAGGGGATTTTAGCTGATGCTCAACAGTCAAGGGAAAGGCAAGACAGATGTACAATCAGACAGTTACTAGTACCATTGGAATTAGAACTCCTCACTTGCTGCTGAAGTTGGGGGACGGAGCACTTATAGGAGTGTCCCGAGTGCTGTGATGTCGATTCTCAATTCAGCATTAAACATTCAACACACAAAACATGAATTTCATTGATGTTTTAATATTAAGGTCAAGATGTCAATGATGATACAAATTCTAAAGGATTAAATAGATTATTTAAAGGCTGTTTTAAGAGATTCTTAGACAGCTAAGAAGAGCAACCCAGTTGTTTTTAAAGAGGCAAATGCTCGAAGACAACTTATCACAAACATCAGGAAGAGACGTTCATCATTTTTTTATCATGTTATGAGAAGTTGGAAAATGGAACATGTGACAACTGGAAAGATCGGTGGAAAGAAACACAGAGGAAGACAGCATGAGAAGATTCTTGACAGTCTTTTGTCATTGCATGTAGGGGTGTCAACACACAAACTGATACATGCAGTTGCAGATCACAGATTGTGGAGAGGCATGATCGCCCACGCCAGTCGGCAAGGCACTTGCTGATTTAGAGATATCAGTACTATCTCCCTCTGTCTTGCACACTCGTAACTCATCTGTTTTATACCATATAGCTATCACTGTAACTTTGTCTCACAGTTCTTACTTAAAAGCAGGGCCATTCAACTTAGTTTACTCTGAGGCTAAAATGTTTGAAAATGGGGATTATCATGGGCCAGATGCCTGAGCCAAAGCATAGACAGATCATTAAAAGAATTGAATTGGCAGATGATCCTCAGGCTACTTGCTAGGTCTCTACAGGCCAGATTTGGCCTGTTAGCCACCAGTAGAATAGTCTTTGCTTTAAAATGACCGCATTAACGCAAAAAATTAAAGAGTTAAATGGGAAACTTGTCCATTTTGTTTCCAGGATCGGCTGGAACAGCTGCAGTCACAGGCTACTATATTTCATAATGGAGACCATTTTGACAAGGACACTATCAAGGTGAAAGAAGTGCAAGTGGTGGACCGCTACCAGAAGTTGACGGTATGTCTTTATAATATTGACATCAGTGATAACTTTCTCTGATCAATGAAACCCTTCATATGGGTTCTGAGGCCCCATTTTAAGGGGAGAAATGAATAGCCCCATTCCAGGATGTGAACGGCAACTAATTAGAGGGTTTTCTTTGAAGTCAGAGTGCATCTGCCTGAGAGGCAAGGAACCAACAGTATGCATACATGTAAGCCAGAAAAATGAATGAGCAAGCAAAACTCAAGGTCTGGAACAGGATTTGGAGGAACAGCCAGACCTTTCTGCTAGATTTTACAGACGTGGATTGCTAAGAAGAAGAGATTAATGAAACAGTGCATGTTATGAGTGATGAAATAACATGGGCAAAAATGTATGAACGAGGAATTAAGTGTGCATCTGGCAAGGAGGGATGAATGAGAGGAAGAGATCGGCGTGTGTGTAATCAATGTGCTATGGAAACAGTGAGCATCTACACCTTACGTCATTTGCTGCGGGAGACGGAGCATCCATGCGTATGCCCTGTGTGCTATGATGTCAATTATTAAATCAGTAATCCTTGATCTCTTCTGTTTTAACTATAAAACACTGGTCAAATCAGCATCTGGGGTTTTTATGAAATATTTGATGTAACTGCAGCATGACTCAGTCAGTTAAATATTGTTCATAATAGCAGCAATTAATAATTAATCACATTTTTTAGTGATATTGATATCAGTTTAAAAATAAAATATTGAATGGATGTAATAACGCGTGGCCTGGTCTGGGAATTTGTTCATGAACATGAGCAAAATCATATTAATATTTCTAGAAATATTAATTAGAAGTAGAGAGTATGGCGCAATACAAGGATTAATGTAGAGAAAAGAAGCATAGACAGGTCAGTTACTTAGTTTCCTGTGTGGGTTTCTGGGGCCCATTGTGGAGGTGGGGGATTTGGGGAGGGGATAGACCCAGTACCGCTCTAAAAAAGCATGTAATAAAAGTTGACTAATCAAGGGTATTTTCTTCATAGTCAGAGTGTATCTATCTAAGAGGTGAGGAACCAACAGTCTGCATAAATATGCCAAATCTATAAAACAGATGTGCATGCAAAACTAAAGTTCTGGAACAAGATCATAGTCCAGAGGTGGATGAACAATCAGAACTTTGCACCAAAGTTTACAGCTGGTAATTGCGAAGAAGAAGATAAAGCACTTAAATCTTTACAGATGAGTACCTTCTAGAATTAACATGTCTTACTTAGAACCTTTTCAACTGTGTCAGAAAGATATGCACCAAAGATGCACTGATACAGAAAATTTAAACCCACAAAACTGTTCTACATCTAAATTGATACCTCACAGAATTTATCAAGAGTTATTGTCACCAGCCTGAATCATCTCAAAATAAAGTCTCAGACCAAAGCTGCAGATATTTGTTGAGCTCACATTTTGATGACATGATGTACTGCAATGTTTACAAGACTACTTCTTCATCATTTTACTGGTACCATCGGAATAGGAACTCTTTGCTTGCTGCTGAAAATTGGGACTGAGCACTTATGGGAGTGTCCTGAGTGCTGTGATGTCGATTCTCAATTCAACATTCAACATTCTTCTTCATCATGTTCACAGGTGCAAACTCTAGCAGATATTTCTGGTTATCCATACACTTCTGGATTTTAGTCTTGTTCCAGAACTTGAGTTTTGCATGCACACCTGTTTTACAGATCTGGCTTTTCTGTAGTTAGACTGTTGGTACCTTGCCTCTCAGGCAGATGCACTTTTGACTTTAAAGGAAACATTTAATTAGTTGACTCTTAGGACATGCTTGATAAGAAGGCTGTAGGCCTGTTAATTTTTTTTTTACTTCTCCACAATGGGCTCCGAAACCCACATGATGAGTTTAGAAGACTGATTTTATAAAAAAAAAAACTGTTGGCCAAACATTCTGTTGCTTGCTGTTGATCACAAGATATCTAGAAACATGGTTACTGACACCAGCTGGCACAGTACAAGAAGATGATGATGATTTGTTGATAGTGAAAGATTATGTCTTCAATATGTTGTTATATTTATTGAAGGAAAAAAGTAATTATACTAATGATTCATTATGTTTAATCAAATCTAGGGCCCTATTCAACAACGTAAGCAGAAGTTGAATGAAGCCCTCACACTCCAGCAGTTTCTCCGAGATGTTGAAGATGAGGAAGACTGGATCCGAGACAAGGAACCATTTGCTTCTTCAAGCAACAGAGGTCAGAGACTATTTCTTAAACCGCTTAACACCTTGTTCTGTTACCCTAAAGTGCATTTTCAAGGATGTTGTTTTTCACTTTACAATAGACCAGAAACATGCATGTGGTCACTTGATCATCAAATATGATTTGTCTTTTGTAGTAATTGATCAGTCAGCAGGTTCTTTATAGAGCATCTATCTCTTGACTGCTAGCTCGACAGTCTCTCTTCCTCTAGCAAATTCTCAAGCTCTAATTACTTTCATAACCCAGTGCATCTTCATGTCAGCCGATGCCTGAGTTTTGAAACTGTACCCTCCATCACCGTTCTCTCCAGTCTACCATGACACTTGTAGTAATTACCAGATATTTTTTGGGGTGCCACTGCCTTGTCTCCAAAATCACACCCCTACTCTTCTTCTGCGCCTAATGTTGAAAAGATTCATGTTTCTCAGGTGTTTGAGCTTTTCATTTATCTCTATCTTCCTCTGTTTCTCTTGGATAGCATTTTCCCATAATAGGCTAAGTTATCTATTGTTTTTGTCCACTCTCATTGGACTACAGGTTACTTTGTAACCATCAGGTACCCCAGTGTAACTGTGTTGTAGGGTTGAATCAGGTTTCCAGAATCTGCTACTATTGGTTCTCATGCAAATAATGGCTCTTTAGGTCACTGGGTCTATCAGAAAGCATTCTTGGAGAAGAAAATTTTTAAAAATCCACTACTACAGTTGATATGCCTTTTACATTTAATTCTTTTTGTTCCAGATGGTTTCAAAGTAGAAACCCAGTTTGGCACAGGAATCACAGTGAAAAAGACATATGTAAGACTTTCAGAGATACAGCCTTTACTGTGCTGCATTAAAATATGTTTGTCCAGATTTCCATGCCCAGACCAAACATGAAATAAATAATAACACACCATTGGCAGTTGCCATGGTGTAGCAGCTAGATGCTCGCTTGCAGATCAGAAGGTCGTGAGTTTGGGTCCTGACGGAGCAGAACTTTTGTTTTCAAAAAATGACTTTGGCACCCAGGTTGTCCCAGCCTTAAGTGGGTACCAGGTGCTGTCCTGGGAAGTAAAGGTGCCTGGCGTGATGCTGACCACATCACCCACCAAGTGCCGATTGGTCTATAAAATATAGGTCTAGCCCTGTATGCCCAAAAGCCTGGAAAAGGGTCCTTAACTTTACTTTTACTTACGTGTTGCATTGGTACACATAGATGTAAGCTGAGTGCATATGGTATTGCTAGGGACAGTGACATGTGTGAGTAACCCTTGAATTGTAAGTTGGAATTTCTTCACGGCACTCTGGACATGTGTTAAATGTGCTCAGATACCCCTTCCCTCTCAACATAGAAATCAGGCTCTTGTGGTTCTCTGCCAGTCATATGCTGGATGACAAGACTTCTTATATTTCCAGTATGTCTGTCGTGCCTTGCTATGCTGATCTTTACTCTCAGTTCTTGCATTTTTAGTAGTAATATGGGCGGGCTGCCCCCAGAATATTCAGTTGTCGTCTCACTCTTAAGGCATTAACATTGTCGGCACAATCCAAAGGCTGGCCATCTGCAACTATGGCAGAGCCAGCTAATCTATCTGCTCTTTCATATACTGTGTATATGAATGGTTGTTATATCCAATGTGACATAATTAGCATGTCCTGTATGTTGTGAATCACTAGCATGGCATGTGTGGTTTGAGTGACTGTTAACATTTTGTGTGGTATGACCAACTGTCATGTTTTGAGTGGTAAGACAAGATGTAATTTCACACATTATATGATGCACTGTCTTGTCCTATCATAAAAGTCAAACACATGTGTGTAAACAGTTTCTTCTTAATTTCTGTCACTCCAGGCCGTGATTTGATTGGTGTACAGAACCTGATGAAGAAACATCAGGCACTTCTTGCGGAAATTGCTGGGCATGAACCTCGCATCAGCAATGTGTGCCAGACAGGAAATGAGATGATCAAAGAGGGTCATTTTGCTGCAGACACAATTCGTGAAACAACTGCCGAACTGAAGGAGAAATGGCAAGCTCTTAAGGTCAGTTATGTAGTATGTTTATTAGTAAAATCTTATCATATTATCTTACCAAATGATGAAAGGCAAACAAGAAAGCTCAAGAAATTAAGAATATAAAATGTCCTGACGAGGAAAACAGAGGTGGCAGTCTAATATAAAAACTGTAATAACATTCATACAGGAAAGAAAGCTTACCACATACATTTATGGGTAAACATGTCTCATAGAAAAGTAAAGATGAACAGTTCACTGTGTTAAGTATTTGTAGTGCATCTTATGTGTGCTGCTGCCTGTATAGTTAGGTGTATTTTATACTATTACTGTAAGTAGTTTACATACATATGCATGCAATGTTGGTAATTGCAGACTTGAATTGATTAAAATAAAGGCAGACTGTCCAAATTTGGACATTTGCCTAGCAAAACAAATGCCTACTGTTGCAGCCACTAGATAGGGTGAAGAATGGAAATAATAATGAGCTGATTGGTCAAAATTGGGGGGTATTTGGCCTATCTTTTAACATGATGGAGCACACTGAGAGAGTATAATTTTAGAGATTAACTTTGAAGTTCTGCTGATGCAGATTTCTATGTGTTTAATTAATAATACAGCTAGCAGCTGAATGAGTGGTAAAGAATACTGGGTCTCGTCTGGAAGACCAAAGTTTGAATCCTTGGTAAGAGGATGGCATTTTACCTAGTTATGTGCCTCAGTGAAAAGGCAGAAAATGCAGTGGTACAGACATAGAATAGGATATGACGGGCTCCATGAACAATACACAATGTTAAGTAGTCCATAAGTGGACAAACAACCAGAACTTTCCACCGGAGTTTACAGCCAGTGAACGCGAGGAAGAAGAAGAAGAAGAAGTAGAGATCAGTCAACATAAACTGTTACAGGATGATGATGATGTGCCCCTAAATTCTTAGTGTCACATTCGTCCCCCTAAGATGTCATACAAATAGGCAGTAATGACGGTTTATTTTTCAGTAACTAAAATTTTATACCCCTAAGGATAAACATTCTTTTTTTTTTTTTTAAATGTTTTCTGCTTGCAGTACAACTATTAAGACTAACTACCTTCTCTTTGAAACAGATGTAACAATAAAAGTTGGTAAATTGCTTATTCTTAGGACAAAGCTTTCCAGCGCAAGCAGGATCTGGAAGACTCACTTCAAGCACAGCAGTACTTTGCAGATGCCAATGAAGCAGAGTCCTGGATGAGGGAGAAGGAACCAATAGCTGCCAACACAGATTATGGCAGGGATGAGGATTCTTCTGAGGTAAGGCTTGTCAAAAGAGAAACATTACTGCTTTATATTATCTGAATTTATTGTTTGTAGTTATGACAAAGAAAACATGACGTGACTAAAAGTAATGGACCCATTTCAAACCTGATGCTAGAATATATTTTTTTATAATTACCCACACCAGAAGGAGACAGTCTACATTCTTTTGTCAGGAGAAGGAGAAAACTTGAGTACATTATGACAATGTCAGAGGAGAAAAGAGGCACACAGAGACTGAGATAGAAGATACTGGACAGTCTGATGTCATGGCAGGGAAGATCATCTGTGTCAGAAATGATTGACAGCACACAAGACAGAAGGTTGTGGATAGACGTGACTACCATAGCCACACAGCATAGACTATAAGAAGAAGAAGAAGGTTGAACATTAATTATTTATGTTGTCCAGTGTAGCATGTTTGTGTTGTAAGGTTTAACATTCTGTTACAGGCATTGTTGAAGAAACATGAAGCTTTCATGGCTGATCTAGAGGCCTACCGCAGTGTGATTGAGGATCTGAGACGCCAGGCACAGAACTGCAAGGTAAATATGCCACTACAATATTTTGTTGAACCAAAAATAGACATTAAAAAAAAAAAAGAATAAAGGACTTTTCTTACGCCATTGGTGCACTGCAATGTAATTGAGGATTTGATACACCAGGTGTAGAACTACAAGGTAAATATGTCAGTTTAGTCAGTCGTTGCATCAAGAGAAAAGTTATTACAAGAAAAATATTTTTAATTATTTAAAAATAAACTCGTTACTTACGCCACTGGGTTATCCGTATATGATGCTAGTTACATAATTTCTTAGATCCATCTGTACCTGAGTTGTGATATGTTCAACATCATGCCAGCCGTCTTCACTGCTCCTGAGTATGCTCAGGAAGATAGAGAAGGGCTGGGTCCAAAGGCAGTGGTTAGTGGCTCTACAGCGTTTACGGCTGACAAGGATTAGTTTCATTTTCATGCCAGGATATGTGGAGGTACAAGGAAATGAGCAAGCTGATTGACCTGCGGGTAAGGCTACTGTGAAAGCCAGACAAGCCATGGACCAGGCTGATATACTGAATGCTCTAAGAGAGTTAAGTTGTTTGCCTGAACCAATTGAGAACTAGGAATCTCCAACCATGGTTAGATTGCAAGAACAGCAAGTAAAAGGGGGTGTCGCCAAAGAAGAACACTACTCGGGTAGCCAAAAAAGAATAATAAACCACCACAGGACTGGTGTCATCAACTACAACATGCTGCAGGATTTACTGAGGAGGGAATCCAAGCACTTATGGACTGAGTGGTTCGACATGCAGTGAGGATAATGTGTCGACTAACTTTACTGCCAAGCATTTTTCTAGGTTCCCATTTTATGCTGGGGTGATTGGAAGCTTCCAGGTCATTTTTTTTAAAAATGTCCGCCCAATGCGGATTTGAATCCAAGTCCTTTGTGGCGATAGGCAAGCATGTTGTGTTATGTGAGTGAGCTAATTGTTGATAGTAAGATTTCCCCTTGTGAGTTTCGGGGCCCTGTTAAAACATAGACCCACTGCCTCCCTAACAAGCATGTTGCACATGGCGACTAAGGGGAGTTTCTTTCAAAGTCGAAATGCATCTGCCTGAGAGGGGAGGAAACAACAGCCATCATCATCATCATAAACCACCTCTGCCATTTAGCATCGTGGGGAGGAATAATTTGCGATCCAGTGCACGCTGGGTGCCACTGGCTATTGTCATGCTGTGATGGCGTAGAGTGTCTTTGATGTTGTCGATCCAAATTTTTCGTGGCTGTCCTCTTAGTAACAGTCTATATACAAATAAGCCAGATCTGTAAAATTGATGTGCATGCAAAACACAAAAACAAAACCTCTGGAACAAGACATTGGGCTCTCATGCGGGAGACCCACGTTTGAATCTTTGGTTTTCTGTTATGGAACCAAAAATAAAATCCTAACTTGCACAGTCTGTGACGACAGCACTAGCCATGCTGCCTTAAAATTCTTAGGCTCTAGGACCTCTCCCCCACTTGCACTGCAAAAGTGGTACATACAAACAGTAATTGGGAGATTGAAGGGTCGGGGCGAGGGGAGATAAGTTGAACAAGATTTTCGTGGTTTGCATTTCAAGTTACCATCCTTGAGATGTAAATTGTACAGAGGGGCAAGAGCTAGAACAACAACAACAACAAAAAACAGTAAAAACAAAAACAAACAAAAATTCTTGAATGCTTGTGAAACATGTTTGACATTACATTTATTTGGGTGAGAAGAAAATGTGAATTTTTTAAAAACTTGCAACATCTGTTTGACCTGCAGCAACAGGAGGCTCCAGTGATAGATGATTTTGGTATAGAGAAGGTTGTTGCACTGTATGACTACACAGAGAAATCACCACGTGAAGTCTCCATGAAGAAGGGAGAGGTCCTCACTTTGCTCAACTCCGCTAACAAGGTCAGACATTTGTCTACTTCAGCTTTGATCACTTCACAGTTTCTAGTAAAAAGAATGTTTCATGAGTCCAATTATTTAAAAAAAAAAAAAAAAAAGTAAAATTGAAACTAAAGGACTAATTTCCGCGCCTTCAAGCGTATTGGGCATATAGGGCTAGACGTATCCAGTTATTAAACATCATATTAAAGTGTTGGTGTCTCTGGCTATGACGTTGAGAATGCATTTAATAATTCTAAAATACCGGGTTCAGTTTTAGCTGTGGTGGATTTTGCAGCAGACTGTTTTTTTTTTTATTTAACAGTGGTATGGATCGCCACTGTTCAGAAAGCAAAGACAAACTATTGAACTGATATATTAATATTTATTTTAAAAAAGTACTTCTCCTTTTCCTACACCTCCTAATTTTCCTCTTACCCACATTTCTTCTTAATCGTCTTCTATTGTTTCCTCATTCTCTGCCTCTTCATTTTCTTCCTCCTCATTCTTCTCCTTCTTCATAATCTTTTTCTTCATTTCTCCTCCTCTTTATCATTTTCCTCCACATTCTTCTCCTTCTTATTCATCATTTTCTTCCTCCAGATTCTTCTCCTTATTCTTCTTCCTTCTTCTCCTCCACCTTCTAATTTTCTCTCTTAATTCTTTATCTTCTTCTTCCTTATCTTCTTTTTCTTCTTTTTCTTCTTCCTCCTTTATTCTGCTCCTCCACCTCCTCGACCTTATCATTTTCCTCCTTGACCTTATAATTTTCCTCCTCTTCCTCCTCCGTCTTCTTATCCTCCTCCTCCAGCTCCTCTTCCTTCTTTTTTTCTTCTTCTTTTTTGTCTTCTTCCTCCTCCTCCTCCTCCTCTTCCTTCTCCTTTTACCTTTCACTGCAGCATGGACCCACACCAAAGCATCATATTCAGTTTTTTTTTCTTTGGGGGAGGGGGGGGGGGTATCCAGCAGCAAATTTAATGTTCTCCTCCTTTTAGTCCATCTTGGTGGGCTGAGCTGTTTTTTCTCTTCTTGAATAAACCAATTTTGCAACTAATGTTGTCCATTGTATGAGGTGGCCAGCCTTATGCCAACCTTCATAGTTGCCTCCTATGACATACCGGTAGGCTACAATCTCACTGTTACTCTTTCCTTCCCTTATGATCTCTGATGCCCGTGGTCACTTTCCAGTTTATACTTCAGGTTATGGGTTTTCATTTGAAGTCCCTTCATCACTCAGACCTCTTGGGTAGTTAGCATCCTTTGGATATTTTCTCCACGTTATGATTGTGTGTTGGGAAATGAGCAGGCAGATAAACTAGCCGGTTCTTCACCGCTTGGTAGTAAACTGATGTATGACAACCTAGATGTTGTGAGGTCCCTTAAGAGCGAGCAAACAGTGAGGAGGCACAGATAGATAATTAAAGTCTGAGAAGAATAGCACTGCAAGGAGTTACCAGGGATCTGGCCGACGTTCAATACTCAAGGGAAAGGCAAGATGTATATACAATCGGACATTTACTGGAACTCTTTGCTTGCTGCTGAAGATGGGGACGGAGCGCTTTAGGGGGTGTCCCAAGTGCTATGATGTCGATTCTTAATTCATTATTCAACATTCAGCATTTGAAGTCTCTTCGTAGATTATTATTACCTTCAACTTGTCAGGGTTGTGTCAATTCCTGTCAGTTCTTTGTGTCTCTGATTTCTTGCTGGAAGCAAATGATTTCTAGCTTTTGAACGATTTATTGATTGATTTCCTGTGTATGATTTATTACCTTTCTGTCAATGATTCTCTTCTTGCCCAGCAATTTACTTTTTATTTGTGAATGAATGAAGATTTTTTGCTTATAAATGATTGTCTTCTGTTAATGATTGTTTTCATTGAATGTTTTTAGTATTTGCCTGTGAATGATTTGATTTCTTTCTGAAAGATTTACTTTAAAAAAAAAATGAATATTTGATTTCTTAGCAGTTTACTTGTATGTGTAAGAGAATGATTTATTGTTTATGAATGATTGCTTTATTGTCAGTTAATGATTGCCTTTACGTCTGTGAATACTTGACCAGATAGATCTCAAATTTATACTCTACCCAGGACTGGTGGAAGGTGGAGGTCAATGACCGGCAAGGTTTTGTCCCAGCTGCTTATGTCAAGAGGCTGGATCCCAGTCTCTCAGCTTCCCGCAACAACCTCATGGACGAGTTTACCATCTCCGCTCGCCAGAATCAGATAGAGAATCAGTCAGTGCTGTCTGTTGTTGGATACCTTGTCATTGTGGTCTTCTGATGTGTTTCTTACAGCATTTTGTGTGTGTCATGTTTCATACCGCAGGTGTCTTACATCAGGTTTCGTCCTTTGAAGTTAGAGTGCCTCTACCTGGGGCGCAAGGAACCCAGTCTGCGTACAGATGAGCCGTATCTTTAAAACAGATGTGCGTGCAAAACTCAAGTTCTGGGACAGAAAAGTCCAGAAGTGGGCGAAAAAACCAGCATCTTGTTTACACACAATATGTTTCCTACTTCATGTTTGATACACCATGTGTCAGATGTTACAGTTGATACAATATACTGCAAGGGTTTTCTTTTACCGATTTAATCATTTTCTTTTTTGCTGTATGAATGCATTAGTTAAGATAACGAAAATATTCAGTACTTGTCTGTTTGAAGGAGAGAGAGAGTGTGTGTGTGTGTGAGAGAGAGAGAGAGAAAGAGAGAGTGTGTGTGTGTGTGTGTGTTATTTTTTTAATTATTCCTATGCTGTTTGCTAACATAGAGGCTTTTGAGCGGAAATGCTAAAGAAAGATTCTTAGAATTCCATGGACCAATGAGAACAGAAGTATTGACATTGAGGGCAATTGGCTTATGAACAGCATCTTGTCTCGGAAACTGAAATACTGAAGCAAAATGCTGTAAAGAAACTGATACAGGATGATGATTGTTTGCTAGTTTTGTTAATTGAATTGGTATTTTAATTACTGTTTTATGTATGACCAATTTGCATGTTCTAGTATACATGACTTTTGCTGATTATTTTTTTTAGTAATGTTTTCTCTGACATATTTCTCTGTGAACAATTCTGCTCTTTAACTCTTTGAGTCCCAACAAAGGCATCATGCTTGAAACACTCTGTCTGCTGAATGCCTTCCTTTTCTTTATATGTTCTCTTACTTTTTTTTGGTATTTGGTCAGAATACACTCAAGAATTCTAGCTAGTCCAGTGGTAACTATTGCAGTTATGTTACCACTTTTAAAGTAATGCATTGATGAATTTTAATCACATATATTTATTCACTGGCATCTCGAGTGAAACCTTCTTCTGGTACTGAAGGAGTTCATGTCGTATCTTCTAGGTATGCCAAACTGCTAGACTTGGCCAAGCAGAGATGTGAGAATGTGCTAGAATCATGTCGAGCCTACCAGCTGGTGCGAGAAGCTGCAGATCTCGCTTCCTGGATCACTGAGAAGGAAAGCATGATCTCGGCAGAAGATGTGGGAGATGACCTGGAGCAAGTGGAAGAGCTACAGAAGAAATTTGATGAGTTCCAGAAGGTCAGGCCACTATAATATTCATTTATAACATATTTTATCCTTTGGATCTTTTCTCCAGGTCATGTAGTTGTGTTGGGAAATGAACAGACAGACAGATTGGCTGGTGCTGTACTACTGGGTGGTGAACTGATGCATGACAAGCTATATGTGGTCAAAGTCTTTTTTGGGGCATTGAACACTGCAGAAGTGCGAATAGATCATCAGGGGTCTGGAGAGAATGGTTCTGTAGGGAGCGATCAGTCGATCTAGCTGACACTGTACACACAAAGGAAAGGCAAGAGGGACATGTAATCAAGCTGCTGCTGCTACTACCCTTGGCATTAGACCTGTGGCTGTCTGCAGATGGCATCAGATCACTCGTGGGAATATCTTGGGTCCTGAGATGTTGGTTCTTAGCTTAATTCAGCTCAACCTACTTTACATTGGCTCTTCTACTGTTGTTTCTGCAGTGTCCGTGATATAGCTTATTCTATTTACAGCTACATTCACACAGTTTTACTATCACAAACCATCATGTGATTGATGTTTTTCTTCAGTTGAGTCACAAATATATCTTAAACTCTCATGTTTATGACATAAACAATGTTTGCTATTATTTCAGACATAAGTAAGTAGGTAACTTAATGACAAGGACCCTTTTCCGGATTGGCCATATAGAGCTTGACCTATATTTTATAGACCAGCTGGCACTTGGTAGGTGATGGGTTAACATCACCCTGGCCACCTTTACTTCCCAAGACTATACTTGGTACTCTCTCAAGGCTGGACTGACCTAGGAGCCAAGGTCATTTCTGAAAAACAAAGTCTAGGCTCTGTCAGGACCCAAACCTACGACCTTCCAATCTGCAGGCAAGTGTCTAGCTACTACACCATGGCGTCTCCCATTTTAGACATAGATTGGTCAGTAATTTTCTTTTACTCTCAGATATGTATTTATTATATTCATCTGTCATTTTCCTCAATGTGGATTCTGGGGCCACATTGTAGGGGAAATTTGCAGCCTAGTTATAAACCCTAACACGTCTCAACTCCCCTTTTAAGTGTGAACACAAATGAAGAAGCACATCATATTCCTGCTTTCTTGTCTGTGGTGACTGTTAACTAACTGTAGTAGTTGATAATTATCTATAGGGGTTGTGATGATTTAACTATCTGTAGTGATTGTTAACTATAATTTTAATTTTGTTTTTAACCTTTCCATCAATTCCCCTACTTCTTCCCTCAAGTATTTTATATTGCCATATTTATTTGATTGAGAAATGTGTCCCCTTGCATTCCAAATCCACATGGTCTTAAACAATGTCTTCTGCTTCTGACAGCCTGTTCTCAGTTGCCAGGGTAGATTCTGAAGTCCTAGGGAGGCTGCGTTGTCTTGAGGCATGGTGTCTGCCTCAAGTGTTAGAGGTTCAGAGTTCAATCCCAGGTAATGGCTGGGATTTTTTCACGTGGACTTGGACTTCTAGTAATTCCCCCTGTTTTCTGGTCTGAGATCGGACGCCTGTGTGCAGTGTTACACACGTAAAAAATCCCCTCGCAGTTAGAAATCCAAAAGAGTAGCCTAACGGCACTGCCTGGGCAAAAATTTGGAGTTGAAAATCTACCCAAAGTATCTCACGATTCTCGCCGGTGCTACAGCGCCTGTGCACTGTGCTGAGCTTTTTCGGTAAACCTGAGTTAGAAGAAAGAACGGAGCACTTATGGGTTACTACCCGTGTGCCATGATGTTGATCCTTTGTTCAAACCTCCAACTTATGAAGTCCTATAGAGGAGAATGCTCTCTCAAATGCTGTGGTCACATAAATACGGTTTGGGACTGTGATAATGTGAAGTGACTTGTTCTAGTTTTCACTTTGTTTGATATCCTTGCATGGTACTCTAGATGTAGACACCTCCATTCAGTTGCCTTATCAGCTTCTCATAGAGCGTAAGCCTTGAGACAGCTCATACCAAATCCCAGTGCCTTTTACTGCCTCATACACTTTTATTACTTTGTGGGATTTTTATATATGTCTAATGTTTACCCTTTTGTGCCCATGGTCTCTCAAGTATGTATATTATACTTTTAGTTTGGTCTCCTCTGTTTGTGTCCTTTCTGGATTGCCAACTGACGTTCACTGCTTATTTCAGTCACATTTGCAGTTGTTCTAAACTAACAAGAATAGTTTTTGTTTTTTTTTCCAGGATCTAAAAGCAAATGAGGCACGTCTGCAGGAGCTGAATAATATCGCAGACCGTCTTACTGCCATGGGTCATACTGAGGCAGCAGAGAAAATCAGGGAGCAGATCATTGTGAGTATCTTTGTTAACATGTGTTTTTAGATCCTCTTGCGCATTCGATGGATGATTTGGTTGAGATTTTGCTGGCAACCTTTGCGTCTCAAAAAAGATTACATAACTTTCCTCACTTGGATCAGTATACCTGGGCATGTCACGGAAAACATAATGAACAAGAGGACCGACCAGCCAGCAAGCAGTGCACCAACAGGTGGGAAGAAGTATCAACAGAGCAGATATCATCAACACTGTACAGACTAGATTATAGAATACGAATCTCTGACACTAACATGATTGGATGATATGGGAGTAAAGCATGGTCTACGCCTCCTTCGAGGCCAAGATAGGAGATATTATAATCAGCTCCTCATGGGAACAATCACTGGAGGCTACATAATTGGAGAATTGAGCATGCACGGGAATGCCCCTTATACAGTGACATCGATTTTGATAACATAACATCCCAGAACGTTTTGTGATGCCTATTTAGGCTGTGTCAACAATCCAAGGCTAACGCAAAAATTCCTACCGCAAGGCTAACAGGCAAGAATGCTAGAAAATACATTTTTACAGCTCTCTCCAAAGAGTGTACTGACTGATTGAATTACTGTCACTACTGTCTGTATTTTTAGGACGGTGAGACATGATCAGTGCCATAAGTAAAGTAAAGATCCCTTTTCACGCCTTTCGGCGCATCGGGCATATGGGCAGAGCGTCCCATATTTTTACAGACCATCAGCACTCTGTGGGTAATGTGGTCAGCATTACGCCGGCTGTCTTTACTTTCCCAGGACAGCCCATCCTGGTACCCATTTTAGGCTGGGTCGACCTGCGACATCCCATACCACGACAAAAATCCACGCAGCCTGCAGTGGGTTTCGATCGCGGTATGCTGGCTTACGAGTCGGACTCGCAATGCCCTAGCCACGGACGCCGCTTGATCAGTGCCATACGAGAGACTAAATGCTATGAGGCTTCCAGTTTTGTGGAAAAGAATAGACTGTAAACCCTGGGTGTACCAAATGAAGCCTTGAGGCAGGAAAACTATGTGGTAGACACTCGTTACATCAGCCAAAACAAAATGGGAGTTGTTAGCCTTAAAAACACCTGGAGACATACTCAGGAGGAGATCGGAGCACTTATGGTCATGTCCGATGCGTGATGAAGTTGATGAAGATGATCTCTAAAATAAACAAATGACAATAGGGCGGTGTAGACAGGGAGTCATGAGCCTTAGGATTTAAGGCCACGTTGCTAGTGCAGTCGCCATGTACTGAGCAGGTTAGGATATTTATTTTTGCCTCTGACAAAAGTACATCCATCATCTTACAGTGGATCAAACTAAGGTCTCTTGCATGAGAGCCGGACATTGTAATTGCTCAGCCAGCTGCTTCTCATGCAGGGCACATAGATAAGAGGCAGACCAGAATGAGCATTTGACAAGGCAAGCATGCACGGGTGCCTTAATCAATCAGGTGCTGTCTCCGCAATGAAGGTTGGCTGCAGTGCATCTCCAACACACACTGTCTTTTTGTTTTAGTTGTGTACTTTCTGAGACTGCATTTTGTCAATCTCTTGATGTTTTCCTCCAACTTGTATCATTGTCTACCCTTTTCTCTCTTGTATTCAACTTTTCTTTCCAGTATGATTTTTTATGTACATAGAATTGAAAAAGAGTGGTATGAAACAGACAACTGTGGAATGGAAAGTCACAGAACTTCATTACCAGCCCAAAACTGGAATAATTGATGATGATGATGATAATGATAGTTGACCAAATTAATGTATGCTTTCTTTTTGTTTTGTATTGTTATTTTTCAATACTCCATGGTTGCCTTATCTATGTTTTCGTTTGGATATATCACTTCTCTATTCTCCCCAGTGTTTTCCTTGAATGTATTGTATTCATTATGAATTGATTTCTGTCATTATTTAAATATACATGTGTGCTTCCTTAATATGTATCTGTTTTTACTGCTGTATTTTCTATTAATCTTTATATTGCTAAAATTATATCAATATTTGCCACAGGATTTGACTAGTCTTACTATGCTTATGAACTATAACCCTGGAAGTTCTCAAGCTAAAGAAAGATGCTGTTGGACATTGATCATGATCACATATCATCACAATGTTGTTGTTGTGTAAGATTTTGTTTTCTACACTCCTTTCATAGCAACTGAACCAGAGATGGGTCAATTTGCAGCAAGTCACGGCTGAGAGAGCCCAGACTTTAAGCAGTTCATTCGAGGTCCAGCGCTATCACAGGTAAACTTAGCTTTATTGTCTCCTTGAGCCATTGCATTGCTTTATCCCAAGCTGTATGTGAGTTGCAGGAATTCTGGCATATAATTAAAGAAATAGGTGATGGTGGGGAGTGAAGGCACTTCTTAGTGATGGATGGATGGATGGATGGATGGGTGGGTGGGTGAATGGATGGATGTATGGATGGATTTCAGTAAAACTTTTGATATAAATTTGTGTCTACTGATTCTTTGATATCACACCACAAAAAGTTTGAACCTGATTCATTGACACAGGGAAGTTGATGAGACCAAGGACTGGATCCAGGAGAAGGATGCAGCACTGAACAGTGACAATTATGGTCATGATCTGGCTAGTGTTCAGGCACTGCAGCGGAAGCATGAAGGTGTGGAGAGGGACTTGGCTGCACTTGGAGAAAAGGTACACATTTCATTTGCTCTTGCTTTTATATCTAGTGCATCTATGTATGCATTGAGGGTACCTGTTGATTTTTTGCCACTTTATATTAAGATTTAACTTAGTTGTAAAATTGTGACAACAGAGGTGAAATGCCTTAAAAGATCTGCAGGAGTTTCAAGGAAAGACAGAATACGAAATCAGATAAATGATAGGAATAAAGCCAATCTTACAGGTCATCAAAGAACAACAGATGAAGTGGTTTAGACACCTGACAAGAATGCCCTAGGCTATGAATGTGTACACACTAGGCTGTGAATGTGCGTACACACTAGGCTGTGCACGTGTGTACACACTAGGCTGTGAATGTGTGTACACACTAGGCTGTGAATGTGCATACACACTAGGCTGTGAATGTGTGTACACACTAGGCTGTGAATGTGCATACACACTAGGCTGTGCACGTGTGTACACACTAGGCTGTGAATGTGTGTACACACTAGGCTGTGAATGTGCGTACACACTAGGCTGTGCACGTGTGTACACACTAGGCTGTGAATGTGCGTACACACTAGGCTGTGCACGTGTGTACACACTAGGCTGTGAATGTGTGTACACACTAGGCTGTGAATGTGCATACACACTAGGCTGTGAATGTGTGTACACACTAGGCTGTGAATGTGCGTACACACTAGGCTGTGCACGTGTGTACACACTAGGCTGTGAATGTGTGTACACACTAGGCTGTGAATGTGCGTACACACTAGGCTGTGAATGTGCGTACACACTAGGCTGTAAATGTGCGTACACACTAGGCTGTGAATGTGTGTACACACTAGGCTGTGAATGTGTGTACACACTAGGCTGTGAATGTGTACACACTAGGCTGTTAATGTGTACACACTAGGCTGTCAATGTGTGTACACACTAGGCTGTAATCATGTCTACACTTTCTATCTATAAATAGTTGTCAGTTCTTCCTCTTCTTAAAGTTCACCGGCTGCAAATTTCGGCAGAAAATCCTGGTTGTTTGTCCACCTCTGGACTTTGATCCTGTTCCAGGACTTTAGCTTTGTGTGCACGTGCATTTTTATCTGGCTTGTTTGTGTCAAGGTGTTCTTTTCTTGCCTCTCAAGCAAAAATACTCTGACTTTGAAAGAAGTGTTCATCCTGTCTAAGTTGGCCAGGGTTGCAATAGGTAACATTTTTCTAGGATGACCAGTGAGACTTGTAAGTAAAAGTAATAAGTAAAAGGACCCTTTTCCACACCTTCAGGCATATTGGGTATATAGGGCTAGACCTATTTTTTATAAACCAATCAGCAAATGGTGGGTGATGTAGTCAGCGTCACGCTGACCGCTTTACTTTCCAGAACCACACCTGGTACCAACTCAAAACTAGGTCGGCCTGGGATCCAAGGTCATTTTTTAAAGTCCGGCTCCGTCAGGACCCTAAACCCACGACCTTCTGATCTGCAGGCAAGCGTCTAGCTGCTACACCACTGTGACTCCCAGTTGAGAGGTGTAGACAGCTCTTGACTAGTATAAGCTCCGGTCCTAGTGCACAACTGTGTTGTTCAAGAGTACTGCATCCTGGTTATCATTTGAATCATGGCATTATTGTTGACTATTTAAATGAACTTGTTTGTTACTGAAAAGGTTCGTGAGCTGGATGAAACAGCCCAGAGACTGATGCAGACACACCCAGACCAGGCTGAGAACATCTATGAACACCAGACAGAGATCAATGAGATGTGGAATGCGCTGACTATCAAAGTAGGTGATAGGTGTTACACTGTTGCCAGTCTTGTCTTGTGCAAACACTTACAATGAAAGTATGTAGAAATATACTATATAAGTATGTAGAAATATACTATATAAGTATGTAGAAATGTACTGTATAAGTGTGCCAGCCACTGCACTACCACAGTCACGCTCATTCTTCTTCTTTTTCTCCTCCTCCTCATCCATGTTTACCAGCTGTAAACTCGGACAGGATAGATCTGGTTGTTCGGCCACATCTCCATCTAGTTTCAGAACTTTAGTTTTGCGTGCCCATCCTTTTTACAGATCTGACTGAAATATGCAGATTGTTGGTTCCTCGCCTCTCAGGCAGATGTACTCCAACTTTATTGCTTTTTAGGGGGGGGGCAGTGTTTTTATCCTCCCACCCACCTCTTTTACCAAAATGGGGCTCCAGAACCCCACACAGGGATGCTTTCATTCAACTGTTATATAACAACAGCGAGTGAAAAGCAACAATGAAATTTTAAAACACCACTTATTACTAGTATCGTCAGGGCTAATAGACTACACTGGTTGGGGTATATAGAGAGACTGGCAGATAACAGAGAGATGAAAACTGCTTACATAAAAGAAAGAAGAAAATGAAGATTAACATTTGGAAGACACAGCTTATTCAAGAAGATTCTCCATGTCAGAAAGGGATGAAAATATGACCAAAGGACTTTCTTCTTCTAATCTACATTTGACAGAATGTTAAATAAAGAGTTTAGTAATAATCACTAAATCATTTACATTGTGACTTAAGGTTGCCAGGGGGAAAGTCTGTGTGAAGATGGTTCCACGAAACTTCATAATGAACAAATACGAAATGTGTGCTTAAAACTTCTAGGACACACATAAAATGATATGTTTTTTAAAGACAAGTCACAGAAAGTTATGATTGGAGACTGTGCAACTACTCCAACACCCCCCCCCCCCAATCCCATAACACAACTAAAACTTTCATCAAATTCAAGTTCCTCTTTTGTATCTCCAAACAGCAACCAGACGGTTTGTCAGACCAGCTCTAGGCATTTTTAATTAAAGGCTTAGAGCTTAGCTACAAAAGTTGTTAAATTTCCTTTGGGTGGTTTCTGAGGGAACTGTTTTGAAGAAACTGATGTTCAACATCTAGTTCAATGACCCATAATAATCGATTGTCACAAGGTGTAACTGCTGATTGTCCCTCAAATATAATGTTATAAATTGATCAGAATAGTCTTCTCACATGGCACCACTTCTACAAACACACGTAAATGGAAGCATGTTCTATCTATTACTGTGTGTTTAGCTACAGTTGCCAGTATATACTTTAAAATGTCTGTCTTGTTCATCATGAGTATTTCAGTTGCTGGGACTCCTAAAGCCAGCGGCGGATCTGCTTGCTTGAGACCCTTTTCTCCGGCATGATCCAGACACTATATCCATGTCGCTTCTCTGTAAGAAAGCAGTATCTATGTTTCGTATACGTTTGTACCGCATCTGTCCATTTAAAACTTCAAAACCTGGACTGAGAATTTGTCAGTTTTCAATAACATTTGAAAGACTTAGTCTCATTATTGTATCTCCTTCTTCTTTACGTCCTCTTCTACAGCTTAGGGTGTCAAGGGAGATATAAAGTCCTGCTTTGTGCTCTTCTGGCTGCTTCGACCATAGACACATCATGGTGCTGTAGTTTCTCTGATGTTATCTTCCCATCTTGTTCTTGGTCTACCTCTTGCTCTACATCCCTCTCCTCTTTTGGTATATACCTTTTATGGTATAGCATCAGGAGACATTCTCTCCAAGTGGGCAACCCATTTGATTTGCTATCTTTGTATGTAATTTAAAATTGGTTCTGTGCTGACTTTTTCTCATTTGACCTCATTCTTGATTTTTCTCTTCTGGTCACTCCTACAGTCTTTCTCAGACACCTTATTTCCATGGTTACTAATTTTCTTTTGTTTTCTTGTGAGCGGCCACATCTGGCACAGGTAGCATAGGGTGTGAATGAATATTCTGTGTATGAGATGTTTCTTTGTGGTGATTGGGATTGCCTTATGCTGTAAGAGGGGAACAAGCTGTACTTGGCCTGCTTACTGCATTGGGTATAATATATAGAAACATATAATATAACAGAAGATGTATTCATAGATCTTTAATGTACTAAGCACATAAAGATAAATTTACTTTCTGAAATTACCTAGCCGCCTTCTTAAATCTTTAGGCTGATGCTAGAAAAGTCAAGCTCCTTGATGCCTACGACCTACAGAGATTCCTCAGTGACTACAGGTAATAGTGTGTTATCCAGCTGGAAAAACAACTGTTTAAAGATTAGGTAGCCAAGAGAATGTTGGCACAGTAGTCACCCAGCACTGAATGTATCTGCATGTGTGATATTTGCAGTCTTGAGTTGAGTCAAGAATTGACATCACAACACTCGGGGCATTCTCATGCGTGCACTGTCCTCATCTTCAGCAGCCAGTACAAGGTTCCACTACTGATGGTACCGGTCCCAACTAGTTATATTTCCATTTTGCCTTTCTTCTGAGTGTAGTGATCCGGCCAGACCCCCTGGTTACACCCAGGTACCTCATTATCTCCAGGCTATAATAATCTTGTTTCTTTACTTGGTTCCGTTGCTTTTTTCCAAATAGCCTTGACCACCTCTGCCTTGTCATGTATTAATTCACCCCCAGTGGTTCAGATCTGGCAAATCTGTCTGCCTGTTCATTACCCATTACGCTGGCATGTCTTGGAGAAATAATCCAATATATGCTCACTACCCGTGACCTTTGCAGGGAAGCATGCAGTCTTTGAATACATTATAGTAGCAATGTGTTGCATGGAGTTTTTAAAATAACGACCCTGGAAATGTTTTTGATATTATATTTATTCAGACACAAGTTGAGTAGTAATCTGGTAATCCTAGTTTCAGCTTCATAGCAAATGGGTCACCCCATAGTTGCTCCACACTGTGCCAATGAAAAACCACATGTAGCTCACAGTGTCACGCCATCCGCTCAGGAGCTGGGCGACGAAACTATATCCTTCCAGTCTACAAATGGAGCAAAAATGCAACTGCCACCGTCTGGCAGAAAAAGAAAAAAAAATATATTTGCCACGGCTTAAAAAAAAAAAGGTGGCCGCGCCTAGTGTCCATTTTGACCTGAAGCATTACATGAGGGTTAATAAACGGTCACCCCAGCAGTACCCTCATTATTAGCTGGGGAAGGGACTTAGGACATTACATCCACCAGCAGGCGTCACCCCTACAATGACCTGCCTGCCTTCGTTAACTACTGTTCACCCAACAGCCATGCAGCTCTTTGGCACGAAGGAGACACCTTGAACTTGGGTTTCGAACTGCCGACTCCCTACAAGATGTTTTTTTAATGTTTTGTTATCACAACTGATGTCACTGCACATAGGGCATACTCATGCGTGCTCAGTTCTCCGAAGCAGCAGCCACTCCAAAGTACTTCTACTAATTGTCCCCATAAGAAGCTGGTTATATTGTCTCCTTTCTCGGCCTCGAAGACGGCAAAGACGTGCATCACCATGCTTAACTCCCATGTCACGCAATCATGTTAGTGTCAAGTATTCCTCATTCTCCACTAGCCCAGTTCGTACAGCATTAACGATATCTGCTCTGTCCATGCTTTTTCCCGCAATCATTAGTCCACTGCTTGCCAGTTGGTCTGCTCGCTCATTTCCCTTCACACCTGCATGACCTGGTGTGAGTTGAGTAGACTAGAGTCAAGAATTGACATCACAGCACTCGGGGCATTCCCATGTGTGCTCCGTCCTCATCTTCAGCAGCTAGCACAGACACGAAGAAATGCTTACAAGTGTTTTATGAAGTTACTACTGCAGGTGCTCAGTACCTCCATACACTTATTAGTGCGGCGAACTGCTGGTCAGGTTATGTTTTCCACAGTGTCCAGTGTTTACGTCATCTTTTGATAACTATCATACAACACATACCTACCATAATTCATTCTAATTGTGGTGGAATATGTCACGTAATGATGACGATTTTAAACATGTAGCCTCTATGGAAATGTTTATGTGTTTTACTGGTGGACGATTACTATGCATATATTTTGCATGTGGCTACTACCTCTGTATGTGTGTGTGGGTTTGTTTATATATAAATTGAATAGGAGTTTTAAATATTATTATTATATTAATGCAAATGATAATTCATTGGCATTACACCAAAGTCATCTCATTGCATTGTTGGCAATTTACACCTAAGTGCATTTTTAGGGTTGTTATTTGTCACTTCACAATATGCCAAATGTATACATGTGAGTTGAGTCTTATGACGAATCATTAGACCCATCAAAGATGCAAACAGCAGGGATTGGAGAGTGAGAAACAATAACAAAATTCATAATCTGTTTACCCCCGCGTGGGTTCCGGGGCCCCATTGTGGGGAAAACAAGAATAGACCCGCTGCCTCCCAAAAAGCATGTCGTAAGAGTCGACTAATTGGGGAGCTTCCTTTGAAGTCGGAGTGCATCTGCCGGAGAGGCAAGCAACCAACAGTCTGTATTCAAGAGAATGAGATCTGTAAAACTGATGCACACGCAACACTCAGGTTCTGGAGCAGGACTGCAGTTCAGTAGTGGACGAGCAACCAGAACCTCCGCCAGAGTTTACAGCTGGTGAACGCGAAGAAGAAGAAGATAATCTGTCTAAATCACCAGTGATCATTGGCATCATGAGAGCTAATAGACTGAAATGGCTGGGACATATTGAGAGAATGCCAGATGACAGAGAGGTAACAACTGTATATGCAAGTGAGCTGAATGGTCGTAGACCACAAGGCAGACCCAGAAGTCAGTGTAGAGATAATATCCAGACAGACCTACAAACACTTGGTGTCTCCAACTGGAAAGAGAAGGCCAACCAGAGAGATGAATGGAGGCTGGTGATATCTGCAGCAGTGAACCTTAAGTGCTCGGAATGATGAAGTAGATGAAGAATATGTGTGAATTGTTACTCCAGACAGATTAAAATGAAGCATTGCGTATCATGCAGCTACACTGTATTTCTGAAATTTCAGTGTTCTAATGCAATTGTCTGGGACCAAGAACGTAGCACTTGTGAGACTTTAGCGTAAGGATATTTATGTTTTCTTTAACTTCTTCTTCGCGTTCACCGGCTCTAAACTCCAGTGGAAAGTTCTGGGTTTTTGTCCACCTCTGAAATTAAGTTTTGTTCCAGAACCTGAATGTTGTGTGCACATTTATTTTACAGATCTGGCTTATTTGTATGCAGACTGTTAGTTCTTGCCTGCCATACACATCTTTTTTACAGATCTGGCTTATTTGTATGCAGACTGCTATTTCTTGCCTCTCAGGCACATGCACATCTGTTTTACAGATCTGGCTTATTTGTATGCAGACTGTTATTTCTTGCCTCTCAGGCACATGCACATCTGTTTTACAGATCTGGCTTATTTGTATGCAGACTTTTATTTCTTGCCTCTCAGGCACAACCACTGACTTCGAAGGAAGCCCCCAATTAGTTGACTCCTACAACAAGCTTGTTGTGGAGGAAGTAGGTCTATTCTAATTTTCCTTATAGTGAGGCCCCGAAACCCACAAAGGGAGTTTTAACTCTTTCAGTCACAGGCATTGATTTCTTCGGCATTGTCTATTCTAAAGCTTTTCTGCCTTAGAGTAAGAACTTTAAAATTTTTGGGAATTGAAGAATATGGCTTTGGAACAAAAGTAGTTACATCAACAATTGAGATCTGATGGATGAATGTCACAGGTGAATTACAAAGACAAAATTCAGAATTGTGTACCATGTAAAAGTTAGTTAGTTGCGTATCCTTTACAGGACGTTGAAAAACCAACCCCAGCATTTTTTGGCTGTTGTGGTTTTTCTAGGCAAATTTACGTCCAGTAGATTGCCATTGCTTTCTGGAAGGTTGGCTTCTCGATACCACTGTCAAAACCAGTGCAAGGCCTGCAGCTGGGATCGAACCCAGCACCTCGGCATTATGAAACATGCTCGCAACGCCTAAGCCACAGACGTTGACGTACCAAGTAAAAAGTGATTGATACATCCCTACTGTAAGTATCTTGGTACTGAAAGAGTTAACATTTATTCTTGCCATTGTGATTGTCCAGGGATCTGACCGGCTGGATCAACAGTATGACAACACTGGTGTCGACGGATGAGCTGGCTAGGGATGTCACCGGCGCTGAAGCTCTGCTGGAGAGACATCAGGTGGGTGTCGTGTCATTTAAACTCTTTCCGTACTTGGCAGCTCATCATGTTTTCACTGGATTGTTCAAAACAGTAATTTCTGAAATTTCTGACTCTCTTCTATTATGATGGTTGTTTCATTAACTCAGTTTATCAGATTTGTTGGTCTTATCTCCTTCTTCTTTGCGTTCACTGGCTGTGGACTCAGAGGAAAATTCTGGTTATTCATCCACTTCTGGACTTTGGTCTTATTCCAGAACCTGAGTTGTGCCTAAACATCCATTTGATAGATCTGGCTTATTCGTATGCAGACTGTTGGTTCCTCACCTTTCAGGCGGATGCACTCTGACTTGAAAGGAACCGCCAAAAATTTTTGGGGGTTTTTGTGTGTGTGGCATATTTGTTAGGGGTCAGTTGGTCAGTCTGCTTCCAAACAAGGGGCCCCAGGATTTATTCTGGGATTACTTCTTCCGTCTAAAATATTATTTTAACTTTTTTGCACTCACACATTTATTACTACAGACTGAAACTTTCTTGGGGGTAGGAGAAGTTAAGTAATCACAGGCTAGTAGTTAAAGAGTTAAAAAGGAACATAATCTCAGTTTATGATTGTTGGGGCTTAATTGGGGAGGAAAATGGGCTTTGTAGAATCGTGTGTTTGAGCAGAGGAAATAACCAACTTGCATGTGACATAGGTAAGATATAAGAAGGAGAAGTATGTCACTTAATCTTGTGTACACTGTTATATTTTTCCCATATAACGCAACAGACATTTCTGTATGGTATTGTAATGTCTTTATCATAGAAGTTCATTAATAAATATGTCACTTATCCTGTGTTCACTGTTATATTTTCCCATTTAATGCAACAGATATTGCTGTTTGGTATTTTTATGTCTTTATCATAGAAATTCATTAATAAGTATGTTACTCATCCTGTGTACACTGTTATATTTTCCCATATAATGCAACAGATATTGCTGTATGGTATTGTTATGTCTTTATCATATATAAATTCATTAATAAGTATATTACTTGTCAAGTAAACCACCTTATATCATGGTATGGTTTTATAAAGCTTTTACTGTATAAATCAAACTATTTAATTAACTGGGAATGCTAATCTAGTGAACAGATATGCAAAAGAATTGGAATGTGTCAACAGAAAGGCGTAAGTATTGCAGCGGTGCTGTAAACAGGTACAACGCAATTATGTCACTCGGATGAACGAAAAGAAGAAGAAAAAATGATCTGTTACGTGTCAGGGATGTTACATATCACATCTCAGTTGCAGCATGTTGCATGTTTTTCAAGAAAACATGTTGATCACTTTAACATTTGTATTTTAATCTGACACCCAGATGTTCAGTTCTGAAATTGTCAGTCATTATGGTATCACTGCTCTCCCTGGAGAAGAAGAGGATGAATATCTAGAGGAGGTAGATCAGAGACGTCATTGCTTGAAGAACTGATGTTTTTTTTCTATAAACTAATAATTACTGACATTACTGCTTCATGCTAAACCAGTGTGTCTAAGGAACATGATTGTAACTAATACTGTCGGCTCATTTCTAAAGCATGTTTCCAAGGTCCACACTTACAGCAGAATCTCATCAACAGGGGTCTTGCCGACTAGCGATGATGATCACGTCTTTCCACAATCTACGATCTTCAACAGCATGTATCAGTTTGTGTGTTGACACCCCTCCATACCATGACAAAAGGCTGTTTAGAATTATCGCATGTTGTCTTCCTCTGTCTCTTTTTCCACAGATCTTTCTAGTGGTCACAACATGTTCCAGTCTTCTTCTTCTTATAATAGGATCCAAAAGATGAAAACTATCCCTTTTTGATGTTTAGGATAAGTTTTATTCATGCCTTCGCCTCTTTCAGAACATCTGGGTTGCTCTTTTTTGGTTGTCTAACGATTCTTTTGTGAAAGAACAGTTTATGATCCATTGCTTGATGAGTAGCAGTGACTGTTGTCCTTCCATGATGATTTGGGAAGTCTTTAATGGCATCAGTACATTTTCTCCTAGGGCAACCTCTTGCTTTCTCATGAGTTTTTTTCATATGAAGCCCCTAAAATATAAAATCTGGAAATAATAAAGTAGAAAGCCTGGAAATAATATGTTTACAAAAAACTTGTTACTTTGACCAAGTCAATTGGTGTAACAATCTGTTGAAAATAAAAAAAGACAACTTGAAGGCAAGATTTCTCGAACACGTTAGTGATACAGTGGGACAGATAATATTGAGATACTGTCAAGACTGATGGACTTTTCCCTTCTGGGCAGCTGGATCGATATCTAACACTCCTGCCATCCAAAGAATTGCATCCAGGATGTCAGTCCCACAGGAATATCCCAGACTTCCTGTCAACCTCCTAAGAAAATATAATGACTGCCCCTAAAACAGCTAAATAAAGTACTGCAATGGTGTCCATGCTGTCTTAGGTGGATGAAATCAGTAAAACCGTCAGGGAATGGACTAACAGAATCAACAAGAAAAACTCTGGACAGAAGTTGTTTGAGATCAGTTATCACTAAACTTCCCACTGGGGATGTCATTCAATGATAATGTGTTTGAATGTAAAGTGATTATTACTGGTAGTTAAGTGTGTGGATTTTGGTGTGAATTTTACTAACATATCATTAGTTTAATGTGTGGTGTGGATCTTGTAAACATAGTTAGATAAGAACACTGATTGATGATGTGTGCGAATGTTATGTAGCTTTTTCTAGCGGGCAGGTTGTTGAATGTGTGGATTTTGATTTGAATCTTACTAACATCCCAACAGCTTAATGTGTAGTAAACATACAAATAATTTAGTGTTTAAATGTACTATCATTATTGCCAGTAATTTAATGTGTTGAACTCTATGAAAATAATTAGCTTAATATGTGAATGTGAAATACCTCTAACATAACAGTAATTCAATGTGAAATGACTATAGTTAAGCTTGGTGTAGTCACAATATGAAGCTTGCTAACATATTCATAGTTTAGTGTGGAAAGCAGCAGCATACCCCTACAGACCAAGTTTCGCGACCGGGCGACCCTTCGGCGACCCGTTGCCGGACAATGGCTCGTTCGACCCAGCGATCTTAGGGCCTTCAATATTTGTCAGGTGGCTACCCATCCGTGCGCACCCCGGGTGGCCGCGCATTAGGATCCCCATGAGATTGCGAATGGCATTATTAATTTTAAGTTAGAGAAATATGCAGCGTAGAATATACAGCCCGATGGAGCATAAAGGATGTGCCCGCACGTTGCAATCTCTGGCACGGCAGCAGGCAGCGCACGTCGCTGAATACCCACCTTACTTGCGGCAACACCAGCTGTCCATACTAGGATTGTGGTGGCCTAGCCTAGGTCCTATCCATATCAAGG
>CAJHNH020007935.1:389760-399760 GCA_905116865.2 Candidula unifasciata
TCACACATAAACTCTCATACAGACAAACTGATATATAAACAAACTCACACATAAACTCTCATACAGACAAACAGATATATAAACAAACTCACACATAAACTCTCATACAGACAAACAGATATATAAACAAACTCACACATAAAATCATCTCATACAGACAAAACACATAAACTCTATACAGACAAACAGATATATAAACAAACTCACACATAAACTCTCATACAGACAAACAGATATATAAACAAACCCACACATAAACTCTCATACAGACAAACAGATATATAAACAAACTCACACATAAACTCTCATACAGACAAACTGATATATAAACAAACTCACACATAAACTCTCATACAGACAAACAGATATATAAACAAACTCACACATAAACTCTCATACAGACAAACCGATATATAAACAAACTCACACATAAACTCTCATTCAGACAAACAGATAAATAAACAAACTCACCCATAAACTCTCACACAGACAAACAGACATATAAACAAACCCACACATAAACTCTCATACAGACAAACAGATATATAAACAAACTCACACATAAACTCTCATACAAACAGATATATAAACAAACTCACACATAAACTCTCATTCAGACAAACAGATAAATAAACAAACTCACCCATAAACTCTCATACAGACAAACAGACATATAAACAAACCCAAACATAAACTCTCATACAGACAAACAGACATATAAACAAACTCACACATAAACTCTCATACAGACAAACAGATATATAAACAAACTCACACATAAACTCTCATACAGACAAACAGATATATAAACAAACTCACACATAAACTCTCATACGGACAAACAGATAAATAAGGTAAAAAGTCTGAAAGGCATACATTTTCTTCTTCTTCTTGTTCAGCGAATATAGGCTCCTGCAAAAAGTCCTGGTTAATCGTCCATTTGGACTTTTACTTTATGCCAGTGCCTGTGTTTTGGGTGTACATCCGTTTTACTGGCTTATTTGTGTGCAGTTAGCAGTTTTTTCCCCGCTCGTTAAACTCTCGGAGAGAGACAGATAGACGAACAAAGAGATAGACACAAGAGTTAGAGGTGCGTGCATTAGCTACAAGGTGGATACATAGCTGGGATTGTAGGAAGGCCAACAAGCAGGTTAGCTGGTGACCAGTTAAAATACTATAGACATTTAACATGACGTGAACAGCGTACCAGTACAAATAAACCTAACGGACAGAATATACAACACGATCAAACGTTTAAAAGTAAAAGTAAAGGACCCTTTCCACGCCTTTAGGCGTATAGGGCATATAGGGCTAGACCTATATTTTTATAGACCAACGGCACAAGATGGGTGATGTGGTCAGCATAACGCCGGCCGCCTCTACTTCCCGGGATTGCACCCGGCACCCACTCAAGGCTGGGTCGACCTGGGAGCCAAGGTCATTTTTGAAGAAAAGTCCGTCTCTACCAGGGAGCGAACCCACGACCTTCCGATCCGCGGCGCGCGTCTAGCCGCTCTGCCACGGCGACTCCCGATAAAACGTTTACACTAACTGAAAAAGGTCCGATAAAAAGACGGTGTTGCGTGGTCTCGAGCATGGTGTCCTCCTCGAGTGCTAGAGGTTCTGGATTCAATCCCCGGTAAGGGCAGGAAAGTTAGCACATGGACTTGGACTTCTAGTAATTCCCTCTGCGTTGTTGCCCACGTAAAAAAATCCCTTGGCAGTTGGAAATCGAAATAAGTAGCCCAACGGCGCTGAATCTGCCCAAAGTATTTCAGGATCCTCGCCGGTGCTACAGAGCCTCTGCATTGTGCTGAGCTTTCTTCGGACTTGGACTTGAGTCAGAAGAAAAACGGAGCACTTATGGGTTACTAACCGTGTGCCATGATGTTGATCCGTTGTTCTAACCTTAAACTACGTAGGATAGAAAGGTCACAGGCGTTTGCAAATTGTATAATGGACACTGGTTTGAAAGCCGCTGAAGCGCTGAACTGCTGCATCCCCATGTGGGAGATTTGTGAGACGGGCTAGTAAACATCACACGCCCACACACGTACGCATCATTAAAGGGAAAATCCATGCGTTTGTCTGGGTGTATGCCTGTCACAATAACATATAACAAGCGGCCAACAGTAGCGATGTCGCTTTTGTTCATGATGTTCTTGCTAGGTCACCTGCATTATTCTCAATTTTTAAGTTTTCAATTTTTAAAACTCTTATTCCGATTTGCTGTTTGACTTACATTTACAGTCTAAATCATTAAGGCACAATTCACAGGCTTGGATTTGACTCACGAGTGAATCTCGCTTGGATATTTTTGGGTATGGTTCTTTGGTATCAAGGCCATGGTCGATTGGAGACTCAAAATATTGTCTAGAGCCAAGAATTGAAATAAATTTGTCTAACAGGTGAATATTAAAAAAAAATTATAATGGAATAAAGAAGCAGTTTATAAATATACACACATGTACACATACACACACACCTTACATTAATTGCGTATCCTTTACAAGACTTTGCAGAACCAACCCCAGCACTTTCTGGGTGTTTTAGTTTTTCTAGGCAAATTTACGTCCTGTAGTTTGCCATTGCTCCCTGAACGGTCGGCACTCGGTACCACGGTCGAAACCATCGCAAGACAAACCGTCCCTAGCAGGGATAGAACCCGGCACTCTGACATTAGGAAGCGCGTTCGCAACGCCTAAGCCACAGACGCCGACACACACACACACACACACACACACACACACACACACACCTACACACACAAAAATATATAAACGTACTAATAGCTAGTGATCTGAACCATCGAATCTTTGTTTTGCATGAAATGTTTTTGGATCTCCATAATGTTTGCTGCTTGGCAAGAATGATGTTGTATGTGCAATCCTAGACATGATTTATGGTCCTGACCCAAAGTCACTTAAAATGGACCCTAAATATTTGAAATAAGTCACTTATTCTAATTGTGTGACTTTTTAATGTAGATCGGTGAAGTTATGCAAGCTGGATTCTAATTCTTTTTTTTTTTCTGTGATTATTTCCATGCCATATTTGGTCAATGTTTCATTGAGCAGATCTACAAGCTCGACTAGCTCTTGTTCTTTCCCGGCCAACCCTTCGATGCCATCTGCAAACCTGAAGTTTGTTATAGTTCGACCTGCTATACGAATGTTTCAAGACGTTATTCTAGGGCGTCAGTCATAATTCTTTCTAAGAAGATATAAAACAGTGTTGGTGGAAAGGAGGCAGCCCTGCCAGACTCTTACTGTTGTTCGGAACTAGCTCTCTGTTTGTCCGTTCAGCGTGACCACACTGCTGGTCTTGGCATAGAGCTGTTTTATACTACGTAGGAGTGTTTTACCCATATTGTTCGAAGGCTTTTTCAAAATCAATGAACACATGGTATAGGTGTTTTGGTGCTGTTGGTAGTGTTCTGACAATTTGCGTAATAATAATAAGAAGAACTCCACAGGGGAGCATGTACAGCAGAGGTCCACCGATCATTAGTAGAAAGATTCCTCGTCGACAATTGTTTCGGCCCGTTACCATTCCTATACAATCTCGGAAGGTAGGCCGACCTAGGTCATGACTTCCATGCCTCAATCTTCCCCTGCTGCACTTCACCGGATGTTCTCGGACAGGGACAAGACGATATGGTGATTTGTAGCAGGTGTTTGGAGAATTATTGATGTTGTCGTTTCAGTAGCAAACTAGATCAGCCGACTATCTTACTACCATAGTGACAAGTTTTCGGTTGGTTCATCAGACGTATTAGACTTTGGCAGTTGACGACTGGAAAACACTAGCAGACATTTATCGGATATATTGACTTTGAATCGATAAGACGGTCTTTTTCACTAGGGACTCGAACCAGTCTATCGTGGCCCATCCCCCATGACGTTCTGTTGCGTCCAGAGCCAGCTCTAAGCTCTTTCAGCACCATCATCCAGTTGTTTTAGTGACCGTTTACGCTCGTTTCCTCGCAAGTCCAGCTGCATTAGCGCATTGTTAATAAGATATCTCAGGAGTGAAGGTAAGACGTCTTGAGCCTACCTCGACGGCAAAGATTTTTTCTGTGTACGCATCGTCGCTCCTCAGAACGGCCACGAGATTCCTGTATTTCTCGAGCTTGTGCAGCGATTTTCGTCTATTCGCGACTCAAACGGCACGGTCAGCTCAATCAGGATTAGCTGGCGTTTTTCCATAGAGTCTAGAACTATGTATAAATTAAATATATTTTCAGCAATGCTTCTTCCAGCACGGAAAACCGAATTTTTCCTCTGCCATGATCTTTTTTTCGTGCGGCTTTAATCTGTTTAGGAGTCTTTTGAGCATCACATTACTGGGATGACTGATGAGGCATAGTCCTGTAACTCTGACATTGTTGAAAATTCTCTCTTTTTTTTTTGTTTTTTGGACGGGGGAAAGGCGGGGGGGGGGGGGGGGGGGGGATGGTAAAGATAAGTTGTTTGGTCCAAAGAGATGGCCATTCACCAGTCTCCCGACTGGTTTTGGCCTGTTTTTCCCTACACATGCGTATAAAATGACGTGCAAATTATTCTAGCTGCTGAGGAAATAACATATTGACTCTTATTATCAATATTTTATTTGTTGGAAGACTGTGTTTCATACCAATTCAAAATGAAAACTTTAAAGGATTCCTGGAATATAATTTCTTCAAACTGAGGCCAAACGCAAAATTTCTGGGACGTTGCCGTTTCAACTCCTTTTCTGATGATTTTCAGGTGGCCAAAATATTTATGTCCACACAATGTCTATGTCTGTCTCTTTTGTCTGGCTTATCTTATAGGATTTGTCGTGATATGAGCCCTGGGCATTTGCAATACTCACGTTATCGAACACTAAAGCATTTATCAATAACCCTTAGTTGAACTTCTTCGATGCATTCATTTTTTTTCTCGATAGTCTGCCATATCTATCAGTGTAAATTATTTAATGATTGTTTTACTATAATTTTCCCATGCAATACAACTCCATCTTATTGAAACATACATGATATTTTTCAAAAGGCACTATGTGACTTGCAGCGGCAGGAAAGTGTGATGATGATACATTTTCTGTCTTGACTGATTATTTTCTAATGTTTTGATCTGTGTTGGTTATTATTTGCACTTTTACGTTACAGTGCATTTCTATGTTTTTAATTTACCAACAGAACATTCTTAAATCCCAACGAGCAATCCAATTCAGTTCAGTTTCAACGTTCAAAGACCACATAACACAGCCAATGAAGGCACGGACAAAAGCTCTTGCGCTCTTTGAAATAGATTTTTCTCACAAGTAATGCAAAATAATAAATTGACATGCTGCTAGGTTTACTGTGAGTTAATTATTTCATCTGTTTATACTGGTCCATTTTGTTGGTTTGGGTCTTTGATTTCTTTCAATTGTCATAGCAGTGTAAAACAGTTTGATTGTTCCTTGATTGATTTTTTTAAAATGCAAATGTATGGATAATTGATGTACACATTGATATTTATCTATAAACCTTTTTTTTTTTTTTTTTGTCTGATCTCGCCTGCTTTTTAGAGATTACCTAATTCGGCTCGACGCTAACATCAAAGAGAGCTGACAATAAAATCCACGTGCACTCGTGGACTTCTTCTGCGGCCTGGAAAGGGCACCTGCTACTTTGTCGTGTAATTTAAAGCTAGGCTGCGATATCTAACTCTTTCGTTTCGAAACATCCGATTCAACAAACTTCTGCTAGTCAGTTTACGGTATTCTTCTCAGGGGGCAGTGGGTCTATTTTCCAACCCAATAAACTGGGTCCCGGAATCCACACACGGATCTAGCTGACGAACTTTGGTGTCTACGGCGTGTGTATGATAGCGATGAAATGAGGAAATACGACACAACACACATACATGCACACAAGAAACATGCACTCTCGCCTTAGATCTCATGTAGATGCTTATGTTCGTTATAGACAAACAGACGGACTGTCAGACAGAAAGACAGTCAGAGAGACAGACGGACGGACGGACAGACGGATTAGATGGATTAGATGGATTAGATGGATTAGATGGATCAGATGGATCAGATGGATCAGATGGATCAGATGGATCAGACAGATAGACAGATAGGCGGATAGACGAATAGACGGATAGATTAGATGGACGGATAGATTAGATGGACGGATAGATTAGATGGACGGATAGATTAGATGGACGGATAGATTAGATGGACGGATAGATTAGATGGACGGATAGATTAGATGGACGGATAGATTAGATGGACGGATAGATTAGATGGATGGATAGATTAGATGGACGGATAGATTAGATGGACGGATAGATTAGATGGACGGATAGATTAGATGGACGGATAGATTAGATGGACGGATAGATTAGATGGACGGATAGATTAGATGGACGGATAGATTAGATGGACGGATAGATTAGATGGACGGATAGATTAGATGGACGGATAGATTAGATGGACGGATAGATAGATAGATAGATAGATAGATCGATAGATAGAAAGATAGATAGATAGATAGATAGATAGATAGATAGATAGATAGATAGATAGATAGATAGATAGATAGATAGATAGATAGATAGATAGATAGATAGATAGATAGATAGATAGATAGATAGATAGATAGATAGATAGATAGATAGATAGATAGATAGATAGATAGATAGATAGATAGATAGATAGATAGATAGATAGATAGATAGATAGATAGATAGATAGATAGATAGATAGATAGATAGATAGATAGATAGATAGATAGATAGATAGATAGATAGATAGATAGATAGATAGATAGATAGATAGATAGATAGATAGATAGATAGATAGATAGATAGATAGATAGATAGATAGATAGATAGATAGATAGATAGATAGATAGATAGATAGATAGATAGATAGATAGATAGATAGATAGATAGATAGATAGATAGATAGATAGATAGATAGATAGATAGATAGATAGATAGATAGATAGATAGATAGATAGATAGATAGATAGATAGATAGATAGATAGATAGATAGATAGATAGATAGATAGATAGATAGATAGATAGATAGATAGATAGATAGATAGATAGATAGATAGATAGATAGATAGATAGATAGATAGATAGATAGATAGATAGATAGATAGATAGATAGATAGATAGATAGATAGATAGATAGATAGATAGATAGATAGATAGATAGATAGATAGATAGATCAAAAAGAAAAAACAATACTGCTATTGTACAAAACCTAAACGTCAACACAAACTATCTCCTAAACATTAGCATAAATCGCAGAATGAAACACAATCGGGCATGGTATGAGAAGAAATTAACTGGAGAACTTGGTAGCAACTGGCAAGATTGGTGGAAAGAGAGCAAGAGGAGGCGATACGAATCTAATTGACTTAGCCGTATAAATAAGGCAAGATAAGATCACTAACCTGATCAGTAATTCTCGTGATCGTGTGAGGTAGTGGTATATGACATACTACGCTTATGGGCACATCACATGATGATGATTACGATGATGAAGATCATGATCATGATGAAAAAAGGGCGCCTAATAGAAGCCCTCGCAAAACTAAACCACTGGTGGATGTCCCTAACTATACAAGACTACAGGTTACACCTTAGGAGTGTAGCCGTTTCGTCTGCCCTAATTATAACTTCTCTTAGTTGATTTGAGTTAAGGTGAGTCAAGAATTGACATAACAGCACTCATGGCATTCTCATGCGCGCTCTGTCCTCATCTTCAGCAACCAACACAGAGTTCCTATACGAATGGTACCATTTTTAATCAAGTTATATGTCCGTTTTGCCTTTCCTCTGAGTGAAGTGAGCCGACCAAACCCTCTAGTTACACCCAGGTGCATCAGTCTCTCAATCAATCCTCATAGCACCGAGAGGCATTAGGCAGAGACAAACTGTCGCCACTCAGTTTGACCCTGAGCCACCTTCTCTCTCCAGTTTTATCCTTTGCGTAACCTGGAGTCCAGCCTTAAAGGTTCGCCCCAAGTACCTCTGGAACTGCTTCCTCGCTGTCCTTGTGGTGTCCATTGCTTCGCCTGTCTCGACCGTCTCCCCTTCTTCATTTTGAGAACATGTCCAGTCCACCATCTTGGTTTTTTTAATTTTGTTATTTCTAAATTTACAGCATCTAAGTTTGTCATTTGTTGTAATCTAGACTTGCTTATTCTATCTTTCTATGTGAACCCCAGGAATCTTCTGAGAAGTCCTTCCTCAAACCCTCTAATCATGCTCTCTATCTTTCTGTCTGTTTTCCAAGTTTCCAAGTTTAGGGAAGAAAACTGTCCTAACGCATGTTTTTGTATATCCTGAGTTAAATTTCACTGCTGTAGATGTTTGGTCTCCAGACACTCTGAATGTTGTAAGCAGCGTTTGCCTTTGCAATTCTCTGCATGATTTCAACCCTTCATTTCCATCCGAGGAGATATTGCTTCCCATGTAAGTGAAGTCAGTTACCGTTCCAAACCAATATTATCTATTACTTTAACTTGTGAGGTTTATCTCCAGCAGTTTTGTTGTATTGACTCTTAACCCTGTCTGATTTGCTATTTCTGTGATTTTATCTGTCTTTTGTTGCAGATGTTCTTTACATTGGCTGATGACACAGCTATCTTCTGCAAAGTCCGCATCAGTCATACTAATCTTGTTTCTCTTCTGACTTCATTACATGTTCCTAAATGGCCTTGACCATATCTGCCTTGACATGTATCAATTCACTACCCGGTGGTGCAGATCCAGCCAATCTGGCTGTCTGTTCATTTCCCACCCCGCTGGCATCGCCTGAAGAAAGGTCCAAAGTATGCTCACTGTCCGAACCCTTCCCAGTGAAGCTTGCCACTCTGCTCGAAACATCCCTGCTTTCACCTTTCTCAGCATGCTCTCAGAGTCTGTTACAATTACGAAATGTGTATGCATCTTGTTCTCTGGGCACTGGAAATCTACAGTGTCTTATCAGTTAAGGATGAACTGGGTATCTGAGATCTGCCTTGTCAGTCTTCCGTCCATATAAGGTTAATTTCATCAGTGGATGGTGTAGTAAACCTTTAGGTAACAACTCATAGGGGAAAAACCAATCGATCGATCGATACCTCACTGGTCAAAGTCCTGTCCTTCTACTATTACTTGTCCCAGCACTGAGCAGAATAAAGTAACCCTTTAATGAGGTGATAATTCTCAGAAAACTATCCAGCAGACACCCATTAGTTCATGAACAGACTATTTCTGATGAAGATTTCAACCGGCCTTAATAGTGTGTTTAGGTAATTGCACAGGGAAAGAGTTCCAAAACGAACATCCACTCGCTTCCAGTAAATGCACATAACGAGGTCGGCAACCAGTGGGTAAATAATTGAAGTTTTCGCTCGGTATTAGTTGAGCAAAATCATGGTCATTGTTCTATAATCAGGAGCGTTAGTATGGCTGAAAGGTTTTTTAATGAAGTGTGGAAAGCGTGTTAAATGTCAGTTGTGCGATAGTATTCGTGATTACAATATTTGCGGACAGCGTGGTTTGTTGCCAATGGGGCATTATGTTGTCATGTTTCTAACGGAAAATGTGTATATCGTAAGCATAG
Source organism: Candidula unifasciata (assembly GCA_905116865.2). NCBI lineage: Eukaryota > Metazoa > Mollusca > Gastropoda > Stylommatophora > Geomitridae > Candidula > Candidula unifasciata. Next base: position 399,360 of record CAJHNH020007935.1, read on the forward strand.
TTATACACGGTGAAAATAATATGGGTGTTTTTAGTGGACGTCATGAATGCTAAACAAAAGGAAACTAGTATTTGTTGTTTGCGTATTAAAGCATTAAGCGCCACGACGGATTGAAAAAAAAAAAAAATATAGCAGAAGGCCTGGTACCCGGAAAGAGGAGCAGGGGCCGACCAACACGAAGATGAGCACAGGATATAAGTGACTCTTTGAGTATGAAAGTACATGAGGCGGGAAAGCTGGCGAGAGACTGAGTTTCTTTCAGGCAGCCGTGACGAGAGCGACGTTTTGATAAGAACCTGCTACATGATAACGGTGATGATGCAATAAATTGCAAACACCATCTTAATTTTTGTTGTTGAGTTACGGCCTTTGGCTTCCACAACGTGTCTGAGCTTTAATTA